>JABUQX010009808.1:2500-30473 GCA_015478945.1 Trachelipus rathkii | reverse complement strand
CCGATAGTATCGGTATCGGTATCGGTAGTATCGGCCATTTTTGATGGTATCGGTTAAAATGGCCGATACTTAGCCGATACTTCTTACTTTTTGGGTGAAAAATTATGAGAAACTTTTAGATTCAAAAATAAATCTAGTTCGATATAGATAGCTAGTACTTAAGTTATGTTTTTTTTTCCTCGATTTAATTTTTAAAACTTAGAGGTCTTTTAATAGCTAACCATCGTGAGGGGTTATAAACAAAATACTATTCAACTTATATTTGTTTTTAAAAGTAGAAATAGATTTTTTTTTTGTACGTGAAAAACGATATAATTTTTTTTAAGTGCGTGAGTGTTTTTAAACTTTCTGGATTATTCATATTTTAGATATTTGCTGTAAATAGAGTTTTATCGTTTTAAAATTTAGGTTTTAGCGACAAATAAATTTTCCTCATTTCTCCGTTGGTTTTTGTCTATTTTTATGGTTTTTTTATTTTTTTTTTTTTTTTTTTTTGATTGCGTGTGCTGTATGATAAGCAAAAATTTGCACAGGCGTGCTTTTCTTTTGACTTACCAACATCAATTGGCTGCACTCTAACTCTGCCATCCATGGAATACTTACTCTCTAACTCTAAACCTAATTTATGCTCTTGTCTGAGACCCAGATGGTTAAGAATTCATCCTTCAACTCGTTAATATATCCAACTATAACTTATTTTAAAATTTCCGTAAGGGTGGGGTATGTGCCTATGTAAACATAAACACTCGCTATTAAACACGTCTGCGAGAATCCGAATTCTCCTAACTTCGATTGTTCTGGAGATTAAATCTTTCTTCCTGTCTTACACAATATCTTATGCTTCTGCTACTGTTCTCCTAACACAGAGGTGATTTTTATGCCTTTTTTTGATTACCTTACACTTCTCACGACTTTTATATCTTCTCATCCAAATACGAGCTCCTCTATTTAGGGGATTTCAATGTACACAAAACTGAATTGTTGGGTTCCTCTCGTACTGATTTAGTTGGAGAGGAAGCCGAATCATTCATATTCCAATGATTGGAGCAACTGATAAATAACATACCACACATTTCCGGACGTCCCAACCGATTCTGGAACACTTGACCTAGTTTACCACTAGTCCTTCTCTCTATAAATACACCACCTTCGCTCCTATCGGTAATTCGACCACAACCTTATATCAATTAATTTAATACCTTACTCTCCAAACCATCTCCATCCGCCCTATGCGGTTTTCTGGCCCACTTTGATCGGGCCGATTGCGGGACATTGCTTGCTTCTAACGCTAACTATAAATTATAGTGGACTGCTTTTGATCTTAAGACGTTTCAGATTCTGCTGATAAAGTGGGAACTGCTAATTGTTAATGGTAGAGAGGTTCCGTTCCTTCTTGGACTTAAATCTTTTTCTCCTCAAAATCCATGTTCGATCTGCTGGTTTCCTGTCCATCAGGCTAGAGACAGTGCGTATCGGGAGTCGAAAAATTCTCGTTCTCCTATCACTCTTGCAAATTTTCATTTAGCTAGAAATCGTTGCAGGATACTCTTCGACGAGCAAAAGCGGGCTTTCATCAAACGAAAGTGCGCTAACCTCCTTGTTCTCCTACTGACAAATCTCTCTGCCTCTTGCCAAAAAACATCTCTAACAACTTCTGTTAAAATCATCCTTTCCTCCTCTAATTCGCTTGATGATTCTGTTGTAAATACTCCAACTGAAAAGGCCAATCATCTCTTTGGCCTTCTATTTTCCTCTAATACAACCCTGGACGATTCTGGCATTTCCTCTTCCTCTCCTCCTTCTCCTCTCAGTGTCCATGCCTTTACCTGTCATTTCATTTGATCGGGTGCATGAGCTCCTGAAATCTTATGAACGTTAGGAAGCGGGTGGCCCGGATGCATTCCTCCCCGAGTTTGAGAAAGTGTGCTTCTGAATTAAAATCTATCCTCTTTAAACTCTACTCTGTAGGCGCTTTATTTATAGAACTTTTTTTTTGTTTGGTAAGCGCAACATATGTCCAAACCTAGTCGAAAAAAAATGATGCTGTTCTGTTCCTTTCTAACTATCGCCCTATAGCTCCACTTGTATTCTTTCAAGATCTTTGAAACCCTTCTCAACTCCACTGCTTAGATTCATGGAATCTCTTTCCCCTCTTTCTGATTACCAGTACGGCGTTTCGTGCTCGAGATCTTACTGGCATATTACTTTTCCAATTACAGATTTATGGTGTTTCCGCCCTTAGGAACTACGGAAGACTTGTGTGGTGGCGCTTGGCATATCCAAAGCATTGACCGGGTTATGGCACGCATTGCTGCGCTCTATGTTTCCTTTCCATGGCTTTTCCTTCTCACAATTCCCATACTTATGTCTAGCTTTTTCTCAAATCGCTCAATGTCGGCCTGTTGTTGATGGGGCCGACTTCCTTTTTGCTGTCATAGTTGGGTGTTCCTCAGGTTCTGTTGTATCTCCTACTTGTATTTCCTGCTTTTCTTAAATGATCTGGTCTCACTGCACATCTAAACTTATTCTACTCATATGTCGATGACGTGACCCTTCATTTCAACTCATTACAATTCTGCTCCCTCTTTTAGTTCTAGAATGCCTTCTCGTTTAATCTTTCCGATTCTATTCTCGCTGATCGGGATAAATTCCAGGGTTGGGTCGTCTCAAGCTTGTGAAATTTAATTCTTAAAACCCCAATTTTCTACAAATCCTCTCTCTCTAGACACTAAATTTTCTATCCCTTCGACGGTTTCTCTCGCTCTCCTGTACGAATATAAACCATGCCTTGGCCGTTAACATAAACAAAAAAATGTTTTTGAAAACCTCAAATCACAGTGCGTTGCTAGGGCGGCCTCAAAGAAACTGGGGAGTTCTGTTTAGAGACTGCGATACTTTTTTTCTCTTCTCAGTTACTCCACCTATACAAGGTCTCACCGCCCTTGTTATGGATACTCTCTCATACTGTGAGGGGCGGAGCTTTGGTGCAATTCGGCTTTTGAAGGGCGAGTCAAAGGCCAAAGACTTATAAAACTGTCCTGTACTTTCTATTTCACTTGAACCTTTATATTTGCGGCGCGATGTTGGTTCTTATCCCTTTTCTATAGTACTGTAGAGTGCAATGCTCGAGGGAAGATCCACTCGCTACACCACCTTTATGACGCCCTCGTAGTGAACAAGGGGTGCTGTGTCGGCACATGAGTTTTGTGTTGATTTTAGTAACTCCAGACTGGTTCGCTACGGTGCTTCCTTCTTTCCGCCACCTCTGTTCTGGGAAATTTCTCTTCCATCATCTGTGTTTCCACTCAAATTTTTAATTTCCCTCCTTTAAAGCCCGTGTTCTGTGCTATTTTGCGTTAGCATGGATTTTTGAGAGTCAACACCCACTCCTTGAATAGGTTCTGCCCGTGGTTGTGACAACTGTAAAAAATAAATAAATAAAAGTTCTAATAAGGAATTCCTTTAACTAGCTGGAAACCCCACAAAGAATGGGCACCTCCGACGGTGAACCACCTCTAGAATGCATTAAAATAGCATAAACGAGGACTTGCTCGCTGACAAGAAAAAAAAACAAGAGAGAGGAGAGAGAAAGTGGAAGCCCTTATCTGCAAACCCTGCAACAGCATGATAGTTGACGATGTTGCTTTTCAGCAAATAAACCTACTGAGGATGAGGATTTGGATAGTGTAGACTTTTGATAAGTCATGGCCGGGAAATTGCCAGTGACATACTCATTCACCTTCAAAGAATCACACCAGGACCTCATCGTAAAAACTGAAGAGACAGTCATCAAGAAGCAAAGATAATTCAAATTTGCAGTCTGTGAAAGAGAAGATGAGGCTCTACGAAAAACATGAGATGCTGCCTACGGAAGAGAATCCTTTCATGCGGTGCATGAAAATGGGCCAAGGTCTATAATTATCAGTGCTTGCAGGCAAATAATTATCAGGGCACCTCCTTAATCAGTCGAGAGAGAGCGTATTAATAGTGTAGGTAGGAATGTAAAACACCCCAAAAAGGAACAGTCTCTCACCAGATATACTAGGGAAAGCTTAATGTTTTTGCATCACAATGTGTGATAATTTTTGAATTTGAGTATTTAATGATATCTATCTTAAAGGAGTATTTTATAATGTCATGTTTGAGTAATAGCATTTTTTTATTTTTAATTTTTTTGTGAATTAATTAAGGTCTCTTCTTTCATTATTTTTATTCTTTATGTTGTAGCTAGTTAAAGATCTTCTTGTAAATTGTAAATCATGTTAAAACATAAAAGGCTAGTAGCTAAACTTTGTTTAATACTTACTTGAAAATGGAAATGGAATATTTTTAAATAAACACAAACATAAAGAAAGTGTATTAATATTATATTGCACATTATTATTCCTTAAAGGTTACTATTTTAATTATTAAGAATAAATATACTGCACAACCAAATATAGAAAATATAAATGACTAATATTGTTTTGACAGGGAATGCAATCTTGAGTGCTAGCAGTGCACCAAATGTTCTATCTTATTACTGTGTATTTATTTATTAATAAAGTATCGGTATCGGTATCGGCACCTAAAAAAAATAGAGAATCGGTATCGGTATCGGCCTCTTTTCTGGGTTCAGACATCCTAATATATATATATATATTATATATATATATATATATATATATAATATATATATATATATATATATATATTATATATATATTAATAAATATATAAGCGTCGGGCGGGGTGACCAGGCCCGCCTTTAGGATGGGTGATTCGGTCCACTCTAAATAAAATAAAAAAGAAATAAAAATTTTTTTTTTTTTTTCGCTCATTTATAGGCCACGCTGGTAGTACTAACAAGTTTTATTTTGTAGATCATTATTTTAATTCTAGAAAGTTTATATTTTAAAAAATGTTAAAATAGGGTACAAAATTCCTTCAATAGAATTTCACTTTTGAAAATGTGAGTTTTTTTACTTCGTTATAAAATGAAAAATTGTGTATCGATTTTAATTATTTTTTCAGTGGATACACTTGAGGATGTTAGCTTTAAACTGGCAAAAGTAGAATTTGAATCAAGCAGTATTAGTGGCAAAAAACGGGGCCTAACTTGGTCCGATTCACCCCGCCGTAAAAATGATGGGGGGTGGCTCGACCACCATTGTTTTTCGTAATTTACGTATTATTATTGACATTTTTTATTACGTATAATTAATTTTAAATGCTTAATAAAAAGTGTACTTATAGTAAGTGAAAAAATTTTTTTAAAAAATGAAATTTTAATAAAAAAAACGAGTTCAAAAAAGTGTCAAAATTTTTTGGCGGAGAGGGGTGAACGGACCACCTTATTTATATTCATATTTATTTATCATTAGTGACAAATTTTTATACTTATTACGAATTTAAATGATTAAATAATTATTATATTTAAGTAAAAATTAAAATAAAAATGAAATTATACGTAAAAGACGAATTTAAACAGATGGTCCGATTCACCCCTCAATGGTTGGTCCGCTTCACCCCTCCACGGTCAGGCTGACTTGGCGTTATTCCAAAACTTTAATAAACTTTTAGTTATTAGAATGACATTATTATTTTTTTGTTCTTATGCCCGACTAAGGGGCCGTTGATTACAAAAAAAAAAAATTTCCAAAAAGTGCATTAGGGGAGAGTCGGGAGACCAAGTTATACCTAAAGTGGTCCGCGTCACCCGCCCGACGTAATATATTATATATATAATATATATATAATATATAATATAATATATATATATATATATATTATATATATTATATATATATATCAGAGTTGCATTGGAGCTGTCCACCTACCGACCCAGGCTGGGCTTTTTAAACAAAAAACCAGGGCAAAATGAAAGGCGGGTGTTTTATAAAGACTGAGATGGTGGGGGCATATTAAGAAACATTAAGAATATAGAGACAGTGAAAAAGCCACATGGGCCTATCGAGACTGTCCCAGTCAACCCACTACCCAAACATGCTCATGCAAATCCACAAAGCACCCTAGGGTCTTGCAATTTGTTTGTAAACTACAAATCCACCAATTTGGCTTAGTCAAAACTAATGATATATAAATATGATACCCAAACCATCCACATGCATTAATAACTAAGTTATGGTCACACTTGCCATCTAACTATAACTATATCA
The DNA here is from genome assembly GCA_015478945.1 of Trachelipus rathkii. NCBI lineage: Eukaryota > Metazoa > Arthropoda > Malacostraca > Isopoda > Trachelipodidae > Trachelipus > Trachelipus rathkii. Next base: position 24,315 of record JABUQX010009808.1, on the reverse strand, counting down.
ACTAAAAACTCGCCAATTTGGCTTCATCAATATATTATATGATTCCCAACCCATCCATAAACGAATCTAACCCTTTCCTAAATATTGCAATCGAGTCACACTCAACAACCTCCTCTGGCAGACTATTCCAAAATTTAACAACCCTATTACTGAATGCATGCTTTCTTATATCAAGATGCATGCTCTTCTTATTTTCTTATTAGCCCCCTGGTACCTGTCCATGTTCTACTATGAAAAAATATAGTAAGGATGCCGGGAGAACGAGTATCTAGTAGAAGGTGAAGGGTGAGAGTGGAAGGAGTAAGATCGAGGGGAAGATAGGGAAATTGTGTGGAGAGCCCGGAGTAAACATGGACTGCCCGCGATGCGTCAGCTTATGGAGGATTGTGTACTTCTGGAAAGTTACGAACTGCTGTTTTTCTCTTTTTATACTATTGCTATTACAACAAATTGGGGTCTAATGCTTTTCTAAATTCAATAGCCTCACGTCCGTGTTTGAGAATGGTGTTTATTTCTTTCCAGTTTTATCCTTTCTCCGTTCACTATGTGTCCCTAAGTTCGCGAGTTCATAGTTACGGCATCTGCCTAGAATTAGTTTTCGTGGTGTTCTCCTACTGTTATATTTTTTGGCATCTTGGGTATTAAAATGTGCAGTCCATTCCTGATCCCTTTCAGCCAAGAACTCTACCATAGTGTATTAATATTATTTTATTTATCTGTGACTCTACTGTTTAAAATTTTATTTCCCGCCAAGGGTAAAGAGGAATGGGACTTGTTTTGAATTTCTATACCCACCTGTTTTAAGAGCATAATATAACATATAAGACCGCTTCGTTTTCTGACATTGTCCTTTCGCTCGATAAGCAAGTTTACCCAGTTTTTAACACGAATTCGGTGCATAATCGGACCGCGATTTCTTACTTAGGTTTACTTTAGTTTACAAACAATTGGAATCAGCTGTTGTGATGGAGCACGTGGATTTGTTATAAAAAAAATGGTTTATATTACAAACAATTGATCAACTATTGAAATGGAGTTTATCGATTTGGATGAAATTAGATTTAAAGCTGACTTTATTGCATGAAACATTCATCAATTCAATGGGCCTACCCACGCCACCATTTGTGTTGTTACATTTTGCCCGTTAAGCACGGCCTAAAATTTGCAAGCACGGGAAAATAGCAACCTTACAGAATTAAAGAATTTCCTTACGTTTGATGAGAAGCATTTCTTTACATCGCTGTTTGACAAAAACGAGCGCAAATTAGAGCATTTCTTATGTTTTGAAAGCACAAATGCAAAAACGAAAACGGCCTAATTATTGAGTTTCCCCAAATTCCCCAACCCCTAAATTACGAAAAAATAGATTACGTTATCATTTAATACCGCCCACAAAAACGTCATAATTATCACTCCGCCTTGCATATATACCATATATACTTCCAATTATGTGATTATCAAATTTTGACTTTTTCCTCTTTTATTTATTACAAATTACTTGATTAACTTATAAACAAAATATTGATTTGTAATTGGAAAGTTAAGAAAGAAATCCAAAAAGTTAAATAAAGAAAAAGATAAACTATATCTATTGAAACTAATCTACCACTAATACATCCTGACTTGGTCAGGATCAACAAAATAAAAAATACTGAAGGAGATTATTCTACAAAAGGGTTCTCCTGTGGACTCCCTTCGAAAACATCCCTCCCTGCTTCACATCACATCTATAACAAAAATAATCATATATATATATATATATATATATATATATATATTATAATATATAATATATATATTATATATATATATATATATAATATAATTATATATATATATATATATATATTATATAAATAATATATATATATATATATTATATATATTATAGCGTGGATCCACTCTAGGTATATAACATATCATGCCAGAAATAAAAATTAAGAGATTACGCCCTAAAAGCTCCAACTAAGGCATATCCGATTATTCACCGAAATAGGCTCCACCCACACGCTAGCATTTTTCCGTTCTGAAGATATCGTGAACATCTGAATGCGCGAAATGAAATCAGCATTTTAAAAAAATAAAAAACTAAACCATTGAATGCTAGCAATCTATTCCAAACAAATTTAGGAAACCAAACCAAGGACAGGGGTCCAACCCTAACTTGTGAACTAGCTGTAAGGAAATAAAACTTGTAAAAAAATCGAACATTTCTCAATCAACCTTAAAAGAAGCCTTGTCCTAACCCCCCCAGTTTCAGATAGTGACCCCCGAAGAGTGAAGATTAGATTCCCAGGCGGGAATCAGACCACCCACAACAGGGCCAGGAAAAACTATTACAAACGAACCCAATCACTTTTGTACCGTTTGTAGGTATTGTTTTTTTTAACGGGTAGATTTACCCACTCATTGTGTTTGTGCCTTTTTCTATCTCCTTCACAGCTTTCACGAGCCCAGCTGCAGCCATCAAGAGCCAGCTCCGTCAGCAGAGTATCAAACTAACGCTGTTGGACCCCTACCTTGGTACAGTTCTGTATTTCATACGGAACATATAATTTGTGCTACATTCTGGTATTATTATTTTTTTATTGTTCTTATCAAATTTATTATTATTATTTTTATTATTATATTATTATTATATTGATTATATATATTATTATTATATTATTATTATATTATTATTATTATTATTATTATTATTATTATTATTATTATTATTATTATTATTATTATTATTATTATTATTATTATTATTATTATTATTATTATCGCGCGCTTGTTGTGGTATCCCTATGATTATATATTGGGTATAGCCACACCTTGTGTGCTGTGGATACCCTCGTACACTCACTCAAATTAAAAAAAAAAAATAAAATAGTAAAAAAAAAAAAAAAATTTAATTATTATTATTTTTTTTTATATATATATATATATATATATATAGTGAGATGTATATATATATATATATATATAGATATATATATATATATATATATATATATATATATATATATATATATATACTATATATATATATATATATATATAATTATATATATATATATATATATATATATATATATATATATATAATTATATCAATTATATCGCAGCAGCCTCATTTTAATCCTTGGTCTAGCTCCTAAGGTTGTAATTTCTTTGATTTTTCCACCCTCGGTCCGTTATTAGTGCCTCCGCTCGCTCCACATCTTATTTAACTTCTTTTCTTTCCTTCGCTCTGCCAACTTCTACGCCTTTCGTCATGTCTACTTCCTCGCGAGCATTCCATTTGCAACCCTTCTTCGTAAACAATCCCGAGCTTTGGTTTGACCTGGCCGAGTCAGCGCTCCTGACCATCGAAGACGAGAAGGAGAGATATTCGAGAGTTGTGAATGCTCTACCAGAATCTTGCCTCCTCAAAATCAGGGATGGCCTGGCAACAACTAGAAACTCTACAACCCCTTACAACACGCTCAAAACCCTTATTATCGACCGCTTGGCTCCCACCAGAGAGGAACAATTGGAAACTCTGCTTGGAGGCATCTCACTGGGCGACCAGAAACCCTCGGAATTGATGGTAGGGATGCTGGGTTTGTTGGGCGGCACTCCATCTACACGGGAAGAGAAAATAATTCGCACCCTCTTCCTCCAGAAGATGCCTGCTCGACATCACAGCGTACTGCAATCAATAAACCCGACGTTGTCCCTCACTGAGTTTGCCGCTACAGCAGACAGAATTTTGCGCCCCCCGATGGAGCCTTTGGTCCACACCTCTTACGCCGTTTCCTCTCTTTCTCCTACCTCTTCAACTCTCGCACCTCCTCAACCATCTACAACTCACGCCCAACACATTCCCCAGTACTCTACCAACGCCTCCGCTACTCTTCCTCCTCCTCTTGTTCCTCAACCGCCTTCTGCCTCCTATCCAGCTCAATTTCCTTATTCTCACCCACCTCAACCTTCCTACTCTCACGCTTTCGCAGTACAACCTCCTCCTTCGGCAGCTCTGGATACCCGGGTTTCGGTTCTCGAAACTGGCATGGCCGATATAAAAACTGCCCTTCTCTCCCTTACAGCGGCAATTAATAATAACACTTTTCGCTCTCGCGATCGCACTCCTTCCAACTTTCGTCCTTCTCGCGGTCCTCGTTCACCTTCTGCTTCTTCCTCCCGCCAGCGCCAGTACCCACATGGATACTGTTACTATCACCATACCTTCGGTATGGACGCGAATAAGTGCGATCCCACCTGCTCACTCCATCAGGGAAACTCAGCAGCCAACCCGTCGTAGGGGCGACGGGAGATGCTGGCTCTTTTTCTCCTTCTCCTCCTACTACACAGGATGTTCTTCGTATCTACGATCGGTCCACTAAACTTGCCTTCTTGATCGATTCCGGCTCTAGCCTTTCGATTTTACCCAACAACCCTTCTCAAGACTCGGCTATCCCTCTTTCAGGCCGTCAACTTTTCGCTGCTAATGGCTCTTCCATTCCGGTATATGGAGAGCGTTTATGTACGTTGGATCTGTCTCTCCGCCGCCAGTTTCCGTGGGTTTTTCTCGTCGCTGAAGTGACACAGCCCATCCTCGGCGCTGACTTTTTGTCCCATTTCAATCTTATGGTAGACCTTCGTAATAGGCGCCTAGTTGACGGTGATACTTCTCTCTACTCCCACGGTTCCCTAGGTTCTCCAGAGCTAAGGGGCATTTCCGCTATCGCTCCGCCATCTTCGGTAGTGTCTCCCTTCCTTTCTATCCTGCAGAAGGACTTTCCTTCTTTATTGCATCCTTGCTCTTCAGACACCCCTCTTAAGCATTCTGTGGAACATCATATAGAGACCACTGGCCCACCCACCTTTGCTCGAGCTCGCCGCCTTCCTCCTGATAAACTCAAAGCCGCCAAGGCCGAGTTTGATCACATGTTGCAACTTGGCATTGTGCGCCCTTCCAAGAGTTGTTGGTCTTCTCCGCTACACATGGTCCCTAAGGGCACCACGGGCGATTGGAGACCCTGTGGTGATTTTAGGGCTTTGAATTCTGCCACAACACCGGATAGGTACCCTGTACCGCATATACAAAGTTTCACTTCCCACCTGTCTGGCAACACCATTTTTTCTTCTTTGGACTTAATTCGAGCCTACCATCAGATACCCGTGGCTCCGGAGGACGTTCCCAAGACAGCTGTAATCACCCCTTTTGGCCTCTTTGAGTATACAAGAATGCCATTCGGTTTGAAAAATGCAGCCCAGTCCTTCCAGAGGTTCATCGATTCTATCCTCCGTGGCCTTCCTTTTGCTTGGGCATATTTAGATGATCTTTTGGTCGCTTCCTCCTCTCCTGAAGAACATATGGATCACCTACGTGCCGTTTTTGGTAGGTTGGATGATGCGGGAATTCGTCTCAATCCTACCAAGTGCGTATTCGGCGCGTCTTCTCTTACATTCCTTGGTCACACAGTCTCGGCTGAGGGTATTTGCCCTCTTGTAGACCGTGTCGCCGCTATCCGAGCCTTTCCTCTTCCCCAAAATCAAAAGCAACTTCGTCAATATCTGGGAATGATCAACTTTTACCACAGATTTCTGAAATCAGCGGCAGCCCTCCTAGGCCCGCTTACCGCACTCATTCGTCCTAAACAGCGAGGCAGCACCACTAAAGTCGACTGGTCTCCGGCAGCAGAGTCTGCTTTTGAGGCTTCCAAAGAAGCCCTCGCCTCCGCCACTCTTTTAGTTCATCCCCACGATACCGCACCAGCGAGAGTGCAGGTAGATGCCTCCGATTTCGCTGTTGGTGCGGTGCTTCAGCAGTTCCAAAAGGGCGAATGGTGCCCACTTGCCTTCTTTTCACGCAAGCTCCAACCCGCCGAAACAAGGTATAGTGCTTTTGGACGGGAATTGCTTGCTATGTATCTTGCTGTTCGCCATTTTCGGTACTTTTTGGAAGGACGGGAGTTCCACATCCTGACCGACCACAAAGCGATCACTTTCGCAATGGCTTCACGGCATGAACGTCACTCCCCCCGTGAAGCTCGTCATCTCGAATTCGTTTCCCAGTTTACGACAGACATACGTCACATCTCCGGAGTGGATAATTTCACCGCGGATGCTCTTTCTCGGATTGAAATTAACGCTTTTTCCCCCATTCCTGACATTGATTACGCAGCCATGGCCACGTGCCAGGAGCAAGACAATATCGATCTTCAGCAGGACTCTTCTCTACAGCTGCAGTGGCTCAATCTTCCGGGCATAGAGAGGAGACTCTTGTGTGACACTTCAACAGGCCACCCTCGCCCTTTCGTTCCAAATTCTCTTCGAAAGGCAGTCTTCTGCAATCTCCACTCGCTTTCACACCCTGGCGTCGAGGCTTCACGCAAACTGGTAACAGCTCGTTTTGTGTGGCCTAAAGTTAACGCCGACGTAGCGAATTGGGTCCGCGCCTGCATGGCTTGTCAACGCTCTAAGGTGCAAAGACACACTAAAGCTCCCTTGGGCACCTTCTTGCCCCCTGGCCAACGTTTTGAAAGAGTTCACATCGACATTGTTGGACCTCTTCCACCTTCTCATGGCATGCGATATATCCTCACCTGTATCGATCGGTTCACTCGTTGGACTGAAGCTATCCCTCTCTCTGTTGCCACTGCCGAATCTATAGCTAAAGCCTTCTTGTTTCATTGGATCTCTCGGTTCGGAATTCCTCTCTCGGTCACGACGGATCGAGGTCGCGTTTTCGAATCCTTCCTCTGGAAAGATTTGATGCGCTTGCTGGGTTCTGAGAAGATCCATACCACCAGCTTCCATCCTATCTCGAACGGGATTTGTGAGAGGTTCCACCGTCAGCTTAAAGCCTCTCTCATGGCACATCCACAACCTGAACACTGGACTGAGGCTCTTCCTTTGGTTATGCTGGGTATACGCACGGCCGTTAAGGAAGATCTTCAGTGTTCAGCTTCCGAACTCGTTTATGGCTCTACTCTCCGTCTGCCTGGTGAGTTCTTTTCTCAATCTTTCCCGCTTGCTACTGCAGACCCCACCCTGTATCTCACTCGCTTGAAACGCTGCGCCCTCTCATGGAGACCTACTCCGACCCGCCAGCAAAAGGTGCACTCTTACATTCCGAAAGATCTCTCTTCCTGTACCCATGTTCTAGTCAGGCATGACTCCCACCGTTCTCCCCTCCAACCCAAGTACGACGGGCCCTTCCCGGTTTTACTTCGGAAGGAGAAGTTCTTCAAAGTACAGCTTCCTACTCGTACCGACGTTATATCGATCGATCGTCTCAAACCTGCCTATTTTGAGGCGAACCCTCCGGACGTCCAGGCATCGGACTTGTTCCCTAAACCCATCCCGATTCCTCTGGATGCCCCACCTTCTTACCCTGTGCCAGATTCTCCACCTCCTTCATCTCCTCCCGACTCTTCCCCTCCTTCAACTCCTACGGATTCACCACCTTCACCACTTCTCCCTCTTGACCCCGATCTACTTCCTTTCCCTCCTCCTCCTCTTCCTCTGCCGTCTCCTTCCACTTCTCCACCTCCTGCCTTGCCTTCCACAGGCAGCTCTCCTGCTGTTCCACTTCCTTCTCGCATCCCTCGTCCTCTTACTCGTTCTCTTTCTCGCGCTCTCGCCCACACTCCTACGTCTCCAATACAACCTCCCCGCTCTTGTCTGCGCCCAGTTTTGCAACCCACTTCGTCCGGAAATGTATCGAGCAGAGGCCGCAAGTTGCGGAGGCCGTTTCGCTTCCGCGATTGAAGCAACTGCGACCTCAGCTCTGCAGGGGGGTATATAGCGTGGATCCACTCTAGGTATATAACATATCATGCCAGAAATAAAAATTAAGAGATTACGCCCTAAAAGCTCCAACTAAGGCAGATCGGATCATTCACCGAAATAGGCTCCACCCACACGCTAGCATTTTTCCGTTCTGAAGATATCGTGAACATCTGAATGCGCGAAATGAAATCAGCATTTTAAAAAAATAAAAAACTAAACCATTGTACCCTGTTCTAATGCCTTGTTGTTTTTGTTTCTTTAAGGACAGGGGTCCAACCCTAACTTGTGAATTAGCTGTAAGAAAATAAACGTGTAAAGAAAAATACATTTCTCAATCAACCTTAAAGAAGCTGTCCTAAGCCCCCCAGCTTCAGATAGTGACCCCGAAGAGTGAAGATTAGATTCCCAGGCGGGAATCAGAACATAATATATATATATATATATATATATATATATATATATATATATATATATATATATATATATATATATATATATATATATATATATATATATATATATATATATATATATATAATATATATATATAAAAAAAAAAATACGGTGATATATATATATTAGTAATATATAAATATATATAATATATTAATATATATATATATATATTATAATATATAATATATATATATATATATAATATATATATATATTATATAATAATATATAATATATAATATATAATATATATATTTATATATATATATATATATATATATATATATATAAGTATAGTAGTATATACCGCACCCTCAGCAGCCAAAACAACATCCGGAAGTTGCAAGCGGATGTTGCAGATGCTGCAAAGCAACAATTTGCAACATATCGTTTTTGACGTTTGATACGTCAAACTTAGGGTTATTAAGGTCGGTTAGACCGATTTTAAGGTCTGGAACGTTTTCTGAGTTTTTAACCTGCACCTGGTGGGTTTAACCCCCAAAAGGGGGGTTTTGGTTCCTAGAAGGTTTTAAAAGATCGGTAGATCCTTTTTGATGGTTCCATTCAATTTAGCGAGGTCTTTTACCCCTAAATCTATTTTTAAATCGTCTTTCTATGCGCTCTTTCTGGCTTAATACATTGAAAAACATAATCGAATGAAAATCATTACGATTATTTAGCATTCGAATGATTCGATTAATCGCGGTAGTATACAGGAGATTTGTAATGCACTTTCTAGCACGTCTAGACGCCTCAAATACCGTTCTAGCACTTCTAGCCTATTTCTAGCTCTTGGTCCGTGTTAGGTATGGAATAGTATGCAATGAGAGTTTGTGAATCGATTCCCGTGGTTTTTAAACGGATCGGAGCAGCCTTTATGGCCTTAATTGGCACCGGTGATGCGGTGTTCAGTCATATTTTAGGCTTTTTAAGGGTTTCTAGTTAAGGTATCCGCTTCAAACTTGACACCGTGCCTGTTGAAGGTGCTGCCTGGCTGTCCCCGAGGATTCGCGCCGCAACGCCCAAGGATGGAGAGGGTCTGAGCCCCCAAAACATAGGAAATGGACTTAGAAGGTTGAAATTTGATGAGTTGATAGAAGAGAGTGAATGAAATAGAGTATGTTAAATTAAATGTCGGAGCACATGAGCCGGAGGCAGAGCTGATTCCGGAGCCAGACTGGAATTCTTGCTCCAGCCCCAAATAGAGTGAAGGGATATATCTTTATATAAGTTTTTAATGGCATAAATACTGATTTTGAGGGTTCTATAACCGTCAAATGAGCCTGAGAACCTCCCTGGAGGTGGGGACCCACTTGAAAAAAAGAAGAAAAGCAGAGAGAATGACGAAGTAAGGTGGAGGAAGGAAAAAGAAGAAGGAGAAAGAAGAAGTCTCATATGTCAGAGCAAATGAGCCGGAGCCGGTGCTGGAGAGAAGAAAAGCACAGAGTGCGTTGCCGTGGAAGATGGAGGAAAGAATGAAAAGAAATCTCATGTGTCGGAGCAAATAACTGATTGTAAGTGTTCGCGCCTGCACCGGTGTGGTGCAGGTGCGGTACCGAGTTAGTAAACATGCACTTATCTCCATAATATTGGTATCCTTATGTATGTTTTTAATGATGTAGAACATGAATAACATAGTTTCGGTACCCTCGAAGAAGTCTGAGGACCCCCCCCCCCTGGAGGAGTCCCAGCTGAAAAAGAAGAATTACACAGAGTGCATAAGAGAAGGTAGAATGACGAATGCAGAATAACGAAGGATGATGATGACGATGATGATTCCAGAGGAATCAGAAATGGTAATATGGGATGGAATGGGTTTTGCCCTTAAAATGATATTTTAAAGGGCAATAAGGTATTAGTACATAGACGAACGCTCTAGCAACAGCCCTATGTTGCATATATATATATATATATATATATATATCTTATATCAACAACAACAACAGCAGCCTTATATATATATATAACTCTTTCATGTCCTGCTGCTATATATATATATATATATATATATATATACTTAGCAACCATATGTATATAACAGCAACCTTGTATATATTTGTCACCTTCCGTTTTCTTATTTTTGAATATTGCGGTCCTCCCTCTCACGTGAACAAAATCTTGCTTTCTATTGGTCAACGAGCCCGCCATCTTCGCCTCGAAAAAGGATTTTGGAATCTCTCCTCTTAGACTTCCAAAATAAGTGTAATCATCAAAGATAATTCGCCAAATCATTTTTACAATTGTTCAGTGAGCATCACTGACTTCTTTAAATGTATTTTGTGCTCTCACAATCTTCGGTGTAACGTTTGCTCTCGAATGAAACAAGGTGAGCTATTTCGTGTTATTTTCAAAGCCTAGTTTTCGTGTCTCATATTTCTTTCCGTGCTATTAAATAATTATGTGTTCTGCTGCATTGTGAAAATTAATGAAAAACATTCAGTAAAAATTAGTCTTTATTATACATTGCATTTATTTACATTTAAGTAACGTTTCTATATATTATTAGTTATATAAAGAACTCACGCACAAAATTTTTAATATTTTATATAATAGTTCTCCCTTAATAAAGAATGTTTAATAAATAGAAAACGAATATTTTATGCATAACTTTTATATCTTATATTGTAAGCTTATTATTATTATTATTATTATTATTATTATTATTATTATTATTATTATTATTATTATTATTATTATTATTATTATTATTATTATTATTAATTGTATTTATTATTCTGTTAAATAGATTATGACCCAGAATGTTGGTGTAATTATTGAAACCTCTTCCTGTATGACTACCAAACGTCATAGTGGTGACCTGGAGTGAGTGCTGACGTCGTCACATATCCCAGCATTCATACAACTACTTGGAACCCTCTCTCATCTCAACAGGATACACACGGATCCTCATCCGAAGCGGAAACCTTATTTATAATATAATAAAAAATATTTTAATAACATTTTACGATACAAATTTTAAATAATTTCAGGGCGAATTACTGCCCAATTTACCATTTTCAACCAATCATTTTTACGTAATTTCGGCCCGTAAAAGCGGCCTCTTATACATTTCTATACCTATTTGTAAAATATTATTGCGTTTTTGGTCTCTGACCACCGTATTCCTTATACTTAGCGTATGTAAATTGCATTTTAACTCATTTATTTCGCAAATTTCTTCAAAAATATTTTTATTTTTTTTACAATTTTGCATTATTAATAATTATAATTATGTCTCCTCCTGACGCTGCAAACACCGATAACATCAATGTCATATCGCAACAGCCTGCTTCAGACAGGGAATCATCTGGTGTCTATACTGGTAAGTTCGTTAACAATGATTTGGACCTAACATTTACGCTACTTGAGCTTCAGCTCGAGTCCACGAATGAACTTGCCCGCTTTCGGGCACTCTTAAACATTTTACCTGTTCCCGTTTTGCAGCGCCTGAAGGACGTTTTACCTTCATTACATTCCCACAACCAGCCCTATACTCAGCTTAAGTCAGAACTCTTAAACCGTCTTGGAGAAACCGACGCTGAAAAAGTGAAAAAGCTTTTGACTGGTGGTTCTCTTGGTGATCGATTGCCGTCAGTTCTATTATCGGATATGCTCAATCTTCTTGACGGTCCTCCCGTAGGTAATTGTATACATATTGTTCGCCATCTCTTCCTACAGAAACTTCCTACAGAGATGCAACTGCGTTTAGCAACTGTCGATCCCAACTGTTCACTGCAAGAACTCGCTACTTATGCGGATAGAGTTTGTAAAGCGAAACCTATTACGACAGCAGACATACCTTCACAAGTTTCGCACATCACGGTTTCCCCCGACAATAATAACTTAACACCAGCGTCTCCTTCGCATGTAAATGAGTCAGTCAACGCAATTCGCCCACCGCCGGCCACAGAAAATGCTTATATTATGTCCCAACTTCAGGTGTTGCAGAACACTATTATGGATCTAACTACTAGAATGCGAGCATTGGAAACGCGCTCCACTGTTCCTCCTTCCCCTCCTTATCCTCAACAACATCCTTATCCTCAACAACAATATCCTCAACCTCAACAATATCCTCAACCTCAACAATATCCTCAACCTCAACAGTATCCTCAGTCCTCTCCTCATCCTTATTCGCAACCCCCTTCATACCCCCAGCCTCCCCCCAATGCTTCAAATAATTATTCTGCTTACAATTACGGTCATATCTCTCGCTCTCCAACTATGCAACGACGTTCATATCGTCGCTCGCCTACTCCTTCGCGTCAGTTCGCCTCTTCTCCTGTTACTTCTCAGGCCTTGGTTCAGTTCCCGTCGCATAACCAGCAGGGTATTTGTAGAAATCACCAACGTTTTGGAGACCAAACACGGTCATGTCTTAAGCCTTGTACTTTCGAGAATTTAAACTCAAACACCACTCCGTAAATACGCTCGGGGTGGTCTCAAAAGCGTCAAACTTACTGTGTGTCTACGATCCCTCCACCAAACTATCTTATCTCGTAGATTCTGGGAGCTCAATCTCAGCTGTACCACGTTCCATCCTCCAGAAAACTCATGCTCCAGAAGCATCGGGCTCTCTACGCGCCGCCAATGGCACCACCATCAATACTTATGGTACCAAACGACTCCATTTAACGCTCTCATTCCGTCGTGACTTTATATGGGACTTCACGATAGCCGACGTCACTTTACCAATAATAGGTGCCGACTTTCTGTCACACTTCAACCTTCTTGTTGACATGAACCACAACCGCATCATTGATTTTGAGACACATTTCTCATCCGCTTGTATTCGTGCTTCCGCATCCATCAGTGGCATACATCTCTCTCCAACTAATAATATTTTTGAATCATTATTAATTACCGATTTTCCAGAGCTTCTTTCTCCAGTCTCCAAGTTCCCTCCTGTGAAACACAATGTCGTTCATCACATTGAAACTTCCGGCAGACCTCCATTCTCTCACGCTCGACGTCTTGCACCGGATAAACTCAAAGCAGCAAAGCTAGAATTTGAATCTCTCTTAGAGAAGGGCATCATTCGACCTTCAAAGTCCGATTACGCCTCTCCATTACACATGGTACTCAAACCCAATGGAGATTACCGCCCGACCGGCGACTATCGCTGCCTAAATGCGATCACCCGCCCGGACCGTTATAATGTACCTCATTTACAGGATTTCACATCCCACCTCTCTGGTTGTACCATCTTTTCAAAAATTGACTTAATCTCAGCATTTTTCCAGATTCCCGTGAATCCTGACGACATTCATAAGACTGCCATTATCACTCCCTTCGGTCTTTACGAATTTCTTCGAACGCCATTCGGTTTAAGAAATGCTAGTCAATCATTTCAACGTCTCCTAGACTCAGTCCTACGCGGTTTACCCTTCGTCTTCGCCTACATAGACGACTTATTGATTGCCAGTGCCTCTCCGGAAGAACACACTTCACATCTCAGGCAAGTTTTTTCCAGACTAAGCGAATTTGGTCTATGTGTCAATTCTTCCAAATGTGAATTCGGAGTTTCATCCCTAACCTTTCTCGGACATACAATCTCTGCCGAAGGTATACGTCCTCTTGAAGATCGTGTGGCAGCGATTCGTGACTTTCCGAAACCCGTAAAACAGCGTCAACTTCGTCGTTTTTTAGGGATGGTAAATTTTTACCATCGCTTCATTCCGTCCGCTGCAAAAATTCTCCTTCCTCTCCACGCACTTCTTAAGCATCCACGTAAAGGATCTGCTGCTTCTGTCACTGTAGATTGGAACGACGAAGCAACTAATGCCTTCACCGCCATCAAAGAAGCCCTGGCTTCCTCTGTGTTACTTATATTTCCATCCGACACAGCCCCGACTAGGATAAACACAGACGCCTCAGATTTCGCAGCAGGTGCTGTGCTACAACAGTTTATTGATAACGAATGGCGTCCATTAGCTTTCTTTTCTAAAAAGTTCCAGCCGCCTGAAACAAGGTACAGCGCATTTGGAAGAGAACTTCTCGCAATCTATTTAGCTATTAAGCACTTCCGTTACTTCATAGAAGGTCGGGAATTCCATGTTGTAACTGATCATTTACCCATCACGCATGCCATTACAGCTTCCACAGTTAAACAGTCCCCTCGTGAAGCCCGCCACCTTGAGTTCATTGCACAATTCACAACTGATATCCGCCATATAAAAGGAAAAGACAACATTCCTGCCGATGCTCTATCCCGAATTAACGCTATCTCTCCTTTACCTGACATTGATTTCGTCGAAATGGCTCGCTTGCAGCAACTCGAAGAGATTGTTTTTCCTAGTGCTTCTTCCTACGACATTCAAACTGTAGAAATTTTTGGTTTTCCGCCTTTGTTATGCGATGTCTCTTCCGCACATCCTCGTCCAGTCGTACCTACCCCCATGCGCAGAAAGGTTTTTCACACCATTCACGACGTGTCGCACCCAGGGGTAAAAGGTAGTCAAGTCAAAATAGGCAAGCATTTCGTCTGGCCGTCCTTACTAAAGGATGTTAAACAGTGGACAACGCAGTGTCTCAACTGTCAAAAATCCAAAGTGCACAGGCACACGGTCGCACCTCTTCAGCAATTTCTTCCCCCTGGTGAACGCTTTGACCAGGTGCATATTGATATAGTCGGCCCATTACCACCCTCAAATGGTTTCACACACATTTTAACATGCATAGACCGATACACTCGATGGGTAGAAGCCATTCCCTTGCGTGATACTTCCAGCGAGACTATTGCTCAGGCATTTTTGTACAACTGGATAGCCAGGTTTGGTACACCTTCGACTGTGTCCACAGACCAGGGTAGGCAGTTTGAGTCTCACCTTTGGAAGGACATCATGACCTTAATCGGCTCTAAGCGCCTTCGCTCTTGCAGCTACCATCCGCAAGCTCAGGGCCTCATAGAACGTTTCCACCGGCAGCTGAAAGCTTCTCTTATGGCCCATGGAACACCGGACAATTGGTCCGAAACTCTTCCCCTCGTCCTCCTCGGTATAACTTCGTACAAAGAAGACCTCAAATGCTCAACTGCTGAGCTCGTATACGGCTCCACCATCCGAATACCTGGTGAGTTTATCCTTCCTTCTCCAAAAACTACGAACCAGCACACCTTCCTGGCACGCCTTCGTCAGTGTACTGAGGCATGGAAGCCATCTTTGCCACGTCATCCTCCCCGTCCAACCTACATGCCTGCAGATTTGGAGACATGCTCTCATGTATTAATTCGGCACGACTCACACCGTAGTCCGTTGCAAGCCCGCTATGACGGACCCTTCCTCGTATTAAAACGCTACCGAAAATACTTCACATTACAGAAGGGGAGCAAAGTAGAAAATATATCAGTGGATAGGATCAAACCGGCTTATTTCGACCATGATCCCGCTTCATCCACTACTCTTTCTCCCATTCCTGCACCCGCTCCATCTACCTCTACTTCGCAAGATAATATCGACTTTATGCCCATTCTGCCTTTTACATCTACTTCTCCTCCACCTGACCCTCTGCCAACTCCTTCAAGTATTGTCACTCCTTCGCCAACTACTACAGCGCCCCACGCTACGATATCTCCGCCTCCTGCTCCTGCTCCAATGCAGATTCCTCCTCCGAATCCGGAACCTATTCCGACTCAAACCTTACCGTCTTGTCTACCTCGTTCCACATCGCGTTATGGACGAACACTACGTCCAGTTGTCCGATTTTCACCTTGATTCCTCTCGACGCTCCGCTGTTCGGAGGGGAGCCATGTCACCTTCCGTTTTCTTATTTTTGAATATTGCGGTCCTCCCTCTCACGTGACCAAAATCTTGCTTTCTATTGGTCAACGAGCCCGCCATCTTCGCCTCGAAAAAGGATTTTGGAATCTCTCCTCTTAGACTTCCAAAATAAGTGTAATCATCAAAGATAATTCGCCAAATCATTTTTACAATTGTTCAGTGAGCATCACTGACTTCTTTAAATGTATTTTGTGCTCTCACAATCTTCGGTGTAACGTTTGCTCTCGAATGAAACAAGGTGAGCTATTTCGTGTTATTTTCAAAGCCTAGTTTTCGTGTCTCATATTTCTTTCCGTGCTATTAAATAATTATGTGTTCTGCTGCATTGTGAAAATTAATGAAAAACATTCAGTAAAAATTAGTCTTTATTATACATTACATTTATTTAAATTTTAATAACTTTCTTATGTATTATTAGTTATATAAAGAACTCACGCACAAAATTTTTAATATTTTATATAATAGTTCTCCCTTAATAAAGAATGTTTAATAAATAGAAAACGAATATTTTATGCATAACTTTTATATCTTATATTGTAAGCTTATTATTATTATTATTATTATTATTATTATTATTATTATTATTATTATTATTATTATTATTATTATTATTATTATTATTATTATTATTATTATTATTAATTGTATTTATTATTCTGTTAAATAGATTATGACCCAGAATGTTGGTGTAATTATTGAAACCTCTTCCTGTATGACTACCAAACGTCATAATATATATATATATATATATATATATATATATATATATATATATATATATATAACTGCTGCTCATTTATATATATATTTATATATATATATATCTTTCTTTCTTATATTATATATATATATATAACATATATGAAACTTAACACAGCGATCTTAAGTGATATTCTCTTAATCGATCACAATGGCTACCAATTGTTGCACAAAATATGAACTCAACAATTATTGCACCACGGAGGCTAAGTAGTATTCAGTCTAACCTAATCTATGGTACCTAACTAGATTATATGTCATTAGTTTCTAATAGCGTAATCTGACTCATATAACTTTTTAATTACGACATTCTCTCTCTCTCTCTCTCTCTCTCTCTCTCTCTCTCTCTCTCTCTCTCTCTCTCTCTCTCTCTCTCTCTCTCTCTCTCTCTCTCTCTCTCTCTCTCTCTCTCTCTCTCTCTATGCATATTGCCTTATCCGTCCAATCTTCTTATTCTTAACTTCTCTAGGTACATCTGCACTAACGTCACATGGCAATGTTCTGACAAAGAGGTAGACTTTGAGCAACCTAGACCATCATCATCGAAGAAAGTAAGGTTAGAGGGTACACAAGACATAATTACGGAAAAAATTGTTGCTGCTTTCGATAAATGTAAGGTAAGTGATAGGATGCTGTTCATATTTTATCGGCAATATCGGAAGCCCTTGGACATGACGTTCATTCCTTATCCTTAAGTCGCTCAACGATACAACGGTGTAGACAAATTTAAGCAAGAAAATAGCAAAGAAACTGATGCAATATTTTCAAAATTTGGATTTTAATGCCACTGTAGCTTAGTGGGATGGCTATTACCAAAATAATCGGCAATGACACAGAGGACAGACTATATAGGAATAATTATTACAAGCTCAGATGCAGAACAGTTATTGGGCATTCCAGTCAAAAACAATTCGTCAGGTAGGGAACAAGCAACTGCAGTTTATCAATCACTTTCAGAAAAGGGTATGTCGGAAAAATAAAGGCCCTGTGTTGCGATACTACTCCTTCGAACTTAGGAAGAGTAAATGGTGCCAGCGTTTTATTAGAACAAACGTTAGAAACACATTTATTATATATATATATATATATATAATATATAATATATATTAATTATATATGATTATAATATATATATATATATAATATATATATAATATATATCTATTATATTTTTTAATTATATATATTTATATATATCATATATATATATATCTATATGATATAATATATATATATTATAATATATACCATGCAGGCACCATATTTATGAATTAATTTTAAAGAGTGCTTTTGATACAATGACGCCTGCTTCTAGTGGCCCTTTAATGGCCTTTAAGCGCTTTAAATAATCTTGGCATAAAATCAACCAAATAAATTTTAAATGTGCGATGGAAGTCAAGCCGCATTAATGAAATTTGAAGGCCCGAAGCTTATATATTCTTCACTTTATAGATCAGGTAATGAAAACACAATTGCCTCGCGATGATTGTAAAGAGCGACTAGTTCTTGCCAACTATTCCTTGGAAGAATAGGTCCTGAACTTAAGGTTAGAGCTCCTGGAGCAAAGTGGATGGCAAAGGCCATATACTTTTTATAGATATTTTTATACAGGGATGAATTTACGTTAACGGTCAGAGAGAGAAATAATGTCTTTTGAGTTATGTTTATTTTAGTGAAACTTTATGTTAAACGGCACTGGTTTTACAACACCCTATGCCATAAAGGCTCCAAAATCACGTTAAAAAGCCCTTGTTCTTTGCAAAATATAATCGTCAAATATCTGAGCCGCACTTGCCAAAATTAAGAACCAAATATGTTGGTATCTAAATCCAGAAATTTATGCTTTAGCTTTCTTCGACAATGAAATATTAGTTAATGAAAAAAGAACATGATTCAACACTTTAAATAACGAAAAAGCATTTCTGGCCAGAAGCAAACCACACCCACACATCACACCACCCAGTGGATTGCTAAGGCAAATAAAGGCCGAATCTGCGTACATCTCCAGCAAACACATAGATAAATCGCCGTCGACTTTATTATCACGACAAACAACATAGATTTTTTGAACGCATTCCATAACTACCTTCGATTTTACTTAAGATCCGACACCACCCCACACATAAACACATGGGAAAAACAAAATATAACAAGCAAAACCGTTCTCAATATACTGACAAATCAATTAAAGCGTAAACCAGATAACTCTCGCCCACGAAAGAGGCACAATTAAAATTAATACAAACCCAGAATATAATAATAAATTAAACCAAAAATGAGGAACAAAAGAAACTACATCTTAAGTTGTCAGTGCGTACCGTAAACGTTTCCCAAATATTAATAAAGGAATATAGCTACAGATCTCTTTAATTAATTATATATAATTAAAAGATAAACAAATAAATGAAAATCCATAATAAAGTCGTCCAAATTTATTTTGTTAAAAAGTAAATTACAGATTTTCATTCTGAATGAATTTTTTTCTATTTTGACAGCCCTCGTGCGGCCACGGCGACGCACTTAAACCTAAACCAAATTAAATTAATATTTGAAATTACACATTTAATTAATTAACATATAATCATAGAAGACTAATACAAATAATGTGAATATCATGATAATGTCAAGTCCACATTTAATTTGTTCGCAAATAAATAAGATTTTCCATTCTGGATGATTTTTTTGATTTTGAACCTTAACTTTAAATAATAATTGAAATATCGTGTTTTCTTTTCAATAGGAACTATTTTGATGGGTGAGACCAAAGAAATTTTAATTTTTTTAAAAATTGGGCCACCCTAATGGACAGACATACAAAATTCTAACACATAGAAAGTTTTCCTATTCCTCATTTTCTTGGATTTATTTCTAATTTCTATATAATAAATAATAATATAATTAATAATAAATAATAAATAATAATAAATAATAATAATAATAATATAATAATAATAATAATAATAATAATAATAATAATAATAATAATAATAATAATAATAATAATAATAATAATAATAATTTCTCGTTATTAATAATAATTGGGAATTTTTTTAGATTTTTTTTAGAAAAAAATCAATTTTTGATTTTTTTGATTTTTTTGATTTTTTTTGATTTTTTTTGATTTTTTTTATTTTTTCAGTTTCGTGACTCACGCGAATATATTAGTATTATATATATTATATTATATATATATAATTATATATTATATATATTATATATATATATATATATATATATATATATTATATATATATATATATTATATAATATATATATATATATATTATATATATTATAATATATATATATATAAAGGAGGCAATAAAGAAGCAAACCCAATCTCAGGTGTCCATTCCAACGCCATAAAAAATTAAGAATTAAGAATAATTTTTTAATAATGAATTATGTACATTAATGAATAGGTTATTATAATTAAGAGCCGCTGGGCCTACCTAAACTGTCCAAGTCAACTAAATAATAATAATTAAAGAAATAATAATTAAAAAGCCGGAATTGCCCCCTCTAAGAATGTCCGCAGTCATCCATTATAATTAATAAATAAGAATAAATAATAATAAGCCGCATGGGGCCTATCTAGACTGTCCCAGTCAACCCATTAACAACATTAATAATTAAGAATAATAATTAAGAAGCTGCATAAACCCCTCTAAGATATGTCTCAGTTAACGCCATAATATATAAGAACAATACTTAAGAAGCCGCATGGTCCTATTTAGACTGTCCCAGTCAACCAATAAAAATTAATAATTAAGAAGCCGCATTGGCCACTCTAGAATGTCCCAGTCAACCATATAAATAATAAATAAGATAATACTTAAAGACGTATGGGCCTATCTAGACTGTCCCAGTCCCATTAATAATTAAATAATTAAAAATAATAATTAAGAAGCCCATGACCCTCTAGAATGTCCTAGTCAACTCAAAATAAATAAGAATAATACTTAAGAAGCCGCATGGTCCTTTTTAGCAGGGCTGCGGAGTCGTAAAATAAATTTTTCGACTCGACTCCGACTCCTTCAATTCAAATTTGGATTTTCGACTCCGACTCCGACTCCACTTAAACACAAATTTTCGACTCGACTCCGACTCCGAACTCAACTTAAACAAAAAATTTCGACTCCGATCCGACTTCCAGCAGTCAAATTCCAAAATTTCGACCTCTGATTTAGCTTAATGCTTACAAAGTTACAATAAAACATTTTTTTTGTTTCAACTATTTTTTTATTTCGCTTGTCTTTTGAGTATAAAAAAAATAATACACTTTTCCAATGATCTAACTCCAAATACATACGGTAAAATTACGTAAAGACTAGAGGTTGGTAGCGATATCCGCATCGCATAATTTTTTCCTCTACCCGCATCCGCATTTGCATTCGCATCCGCATGAATTTTTTTGCGGATTGCGGATAGTATTCATTTATGAATTATGAGACTAAATGTTCCTCAACTTTCCTGTAAGCAAGATGTTCAGACTCGTTGAAATATAGTTGGTACGTGCTTGAGAGGATGGGAGAATTAAATGAAGCTGTCCTCCCTTATGCTCGAACAAACACAAAGGTGAAAGCTTGACAGGTGATGACAATACGATTTTAGGTAATTGTATTGTCTTCTTAAACCGTTTGAAGAGGTACCTAAGACTATTATCTCAAAAAATTCTTGTTTGCCAGACGAGAACATTCCCTAGTTTGCAACCGATGAAAGCTGTGCTAAATGCTGCTATTAAAAGGAAGCGACTTTCAAAGATGACAGAAACACTCATGCTGAAGGTAGATAATAGATTTCAAATTCTGCAAAACGATTACGCATCTGTAACTTTTCTGGATCCTAGATACAAAACCAAATTTCTTGAACAACGTGTTTCACAAAGGGTTAAAATTTATTTAGTATGCCTATGTGATGAAATGCTGCTAAAGCAGAAATATCACCAGCCAATATAAAAGGAAAAGATTGCAGGAACAGACACACATTTACTATCTGTTTGCGAACCATTGCCGAATCCATGAACGTTTTTTGGCTTCCTAGAAGCGATGAAGA
>JABUQX010009807.1:0-27951 GCA_015478945.1 Trachelipus rathkii | reverse complement strand
GACTGTCTTGATCATAGATCAATAGATTCATTGAAGGGTGGTGGGTCCCCTGCTTATTCGTGGTTGATACTGATTTATTTGATTTACTGCTTTTAACATCAGAAACTTTTACATCTTACTATGATATTTTTATTTAAAGAACTTATTTTTGTTTATGTTTGATAAAACTTGTTATTTTATGTTTGTTTGGATTAACTTTGTTATGTTTGCAATTATTCGTTTCGGATTATGATAGGTAGGTAAGTTTAAGATTGAATTTTTGTTAAATATTACTATGTTATGTAAAACCTTTGTTACGTTAGCATATATTCGTTGGTCAGTATGATAATTTAGACAGGGTTATGAAAAATTTTTGTTAAATATTTACCATGTTAATGTAAATTAACATTGATATGTGAGAGATATTGCTTGAAAAAGTGTGAATAGATTACGCCTTTGTATGCTATGTATTAGGTTACGTTTTGTTAAGCATAGAACTTATTAATGTTAGTTGTTTATTCGTGCGAAAGGTGTGTTAGGTTTGTCGTTGTACATTATATTCTTAGTTCAGGTATGATATGTTAGCATATATTAATGTGACAAAACTTTGTTAGTTAGCATATATTCGCTTGGTTAGTATATTAAAGAACTGGATTTTTTAGCTATGTTTATTCGACAGTGATTACTCGAAATGTGACGGAATCAATACATCAATAATCAATAGCATCATGGAAGGGTGGAAGGAGGGGAGGGGAGGGGCTTGTTGGTTTGATTTACTGATTTACGCTTTATGGTATGTAAATATTACAAATGGTAGGATATTGATATTTTCATTTCAAATAATTCATTCCTACCTTTTTGGAAGTTTGGAAAACTTTTTTAGTTGGCTATATTCGTTGGGAATTATGATTGGGGTAAGTTTATGATAAATTTTTTTAAACATATTTTTACTGTAAAAAGCATTGTTGGTTAGCATATATTCGTTGGTCTGTTTGATAATTATACAGGATATGATAAATTTTGTTAAATATTACCATGCTAATGTAAAATAAACATTTATATTAGAGACATGCGTGCCAAAGTGTGAATAGTTACGTTTTTGTATGCTATGTTAGTTACTTACTGTCGTTAAGTATGGAACTTTTTGTAATGTTAACAGTTTATCGTGCCTTGAATGTGTGTTGGTTTGGTTGTGTAAAAAGAAATTTAGTTCAAGTGACGCTATGTTAGGTTGTTAATGTGAAAAACTTTGTTACTTAACATATATTTCGTTGATTCAGTGTATAAAGAAACTTGATTTTTTGTCATGTTTACCCAAAATGATATTCGAACATGCGAATGAAACAATGATAGGATGGTGGGGTAAGGAGGGTAGGGGGGGGGTTTAATTTACTGATTTACTGCTTTAGAGGGGGTAAAAATACAAGTTTTATTGATATGTAGGTAAGGTTATGATTAATTTGGTTATATTACTTAGTCAATGTAAAATTAACGTTAATATGTTAGAGATATGCTTGAAAAAGTATGAATAGGTACGTATTGTATGCAATGTCAGTTAACTTTTACTGTGTTAATGTTTTAACTTTTTTAATGTTACAGTTTATAAAGTGTAAGTTTGTGTTAGGTTTGTCGTTGTACATTATTTCTTTAGTTCATATGTATTTTATGTTAGCTTTACTGATGTGAAAACTTTGTTACGTTACAGTATATTCGTTGATCAGTGTATAAGAACTTGTTTTTACGCTATAAACATTAAAAGAATGAAAGTTTTGTTATGTTATACAAAATATGACTTGAATCAATAGATCAATAGATCACGGATGGAGGGGTGGGGGCGGTACGGGAATGCGTACGACTCATCAGTTGAACGGATGGAGTGGGGCGGGGGAGGGCAGTTTGATTTACTGATTTACTGCTTTATGGTATTAAAAACCAAAAATTTTGGTAAAAAATATGAATTGAATCAATAGATCAATAGATGCATGGATGGGAAGTCTGTGTCGTGCTTGGGCAGGTGGTGTGTAGATTTTACTGATTTGCGACTTTGCCCCTATCCGTCACTAGGGTGTTGTAAAAATGAAATTTTTATGTTTTAAACATAAAAAGAATAAATGTTTTGTGTTATGTTATACAAAATATGACTTGAATCAATAGATCAGTAGATCAATAGATCACGGGTAGGGTGGGTGGTTTGATTTACTGATTTACTGATTTACTGATTTACTGCTTTAGGTTGTGTAAAAATGTAAATTTTTTACGTTATAAACATAAAAAGAACCAAAGTTTTGTGTTATGTTATACAAATTATGACTTGAATCAATAGATCACATAGATAAATTTTTAAACAATAGATCAATAGATCATGGATGGGTGGGGAGGGTAGGGTGTGTGGTTTGATTTACTAATTTGCTGATTTACTGCTTTAGAGTGTGTAAAAACGCAAATTTTTTAAGTTATAAACATGAAAATTTAGTAAAAATTGTATTTTTAACAAAATAAATTAAAAATAAATAAAAAATAATAAAAATTTGAAAATAAATTAAAAAATTTAAATTAAAAACAAAAATTAAATGTAAAATGAAACATAAAATAAAATAGCAAATAAATGTTTACTAACTCAGCACCGCACGGGCTCCAGCACCAGTACTGTTGTCAACAACTCTGTCCTGGGTCTCAGAAACTCTTTCCTCCATCCTTCCTCTTCTTTCCTTCCTCCATCTTCTGTCTGTTTTTTGCGCTCTGTGCATTTTCTCTGGGGACCACGCCTCCGTACACCCGCTCCATCTCTCGCCATAACGAACTTGGCGACGGAATCTGTACCGATCATATCAGAGATTCCATACAGTCCAAACATCATAAAAAAGGATACAAATATTGTATTATTATACAAATTTTACTAACTCCGGCACCGCACGAAGCAGGTACTCGGCGGGGCTGCGGTCTCTTCTCGCTGAGGTGCGTATCCCGGACTCTCTCTACTATGGACCTCCAATCTCGAACTACCGGATCCGAATCCCCGTTACGCCAAATTTCAAACCTTCTACCGATCATTTCCTATTTTTGGGGGCAGTGCCCGTTACGGGGTCCCACGGACACGTAACCTCGTTGGCGACGAGGTTATGTTCACTACATAGCGCCCTCAAAATTTTAGCCGCGATACGATTAAAGCTAACCCGGTTTTAGTAGAGTGAGATAATAATAGATAATAATAATTAATGTAGTCAAACTTTTGGGATTAATTTGGTTACACTTATTTTCATAAATTAATACTAATTGAGAAGCTGGGGCCTGAACTCCCATGATAGTTAGATGGACACTCCATATGGACCTAATCGTAATGAGCATTTAATAAAAATACCACTGAGAGAGAAGATACTATATTTAAAGAATAAAGAATAATTCATTTTTAAAAATAAGCAAATAAATATGGTAATATATATCTTTAAGAACAAATTTAATATCTAATAAAATCAAAACCAATAACAATACAATAAAAATAATAACAAAAAAAAGGATGAAAAATCCCATAATCATAAAAGAAAACCTTCTATAAACAATTCATATCCTAAGCGTTATAAAAGTATCAAAAAAGAGCAAATAGATTACAATGGATGTACCTAGGGAGGAATAAAAATTCCATATTTAGTATAAATATGTTCCGTATATGCATATTATTTTATAATTAATTTTATTTTATTTATTTGAGTTTGTTAATATGTGTGTTCTTAACCTTATATTCTCTATCTTTTGGTTTTTTCTGAACTCGATTATCCCCAATGATGTATTTCACGTTAAGTTTATATAACTATAAGTCCTGTGGGTGCCCTCCAAATTTACCTTTAATCGTTTCCCTTGATATTAATAGTACAACTTTCGCATGAGTGATATAATAGCACATGGTAGTGTTGGAAGTCTAAAGTATTAAAATCATGGTTTTTGTAAATATTAATATATTTAATTTGATTAATTTATTGTAATTGATTTATTATAATTATTTTATGCTTATAAACATATAAAAGATAATAAAAAATTGAGTATAATTAACGTAATGCGATATTTTATAAAACATATAATTTTTATGTGTGACAAGGTTTTTTCCAAAGAATTATAGTATTTGTTATTTTAATAAACTTATTTGTCTAAGAAAATAATAGTCAACATGTTCGATATGATTGAATATGCACATTCGTGCCCAATTTACTTTTTAACTTGGATTCATCGTTAGACTAATGAGTGGTGCGTAAAAAATGGAGATGGTGCCCGTGATTAGAAATAGCCTTTAATTTAACCATTGATTATTTTCTTTATGGATTAATTGTGGAGTAGTTTTTGTAATAAAGAAGAATGAGGATTATTCTGACGTTCCCAACACCTTTAAATGTGTTTAATATAACAATGAGGATACCGAGAACTCTCCAAATACTTTATCTCCTATCTCTATCTATCCAACTCACCCAAATACCATCTTATGTACTGACTTTTTTTGCTATATTTATTGATCCGCTGTACACCATAAAGGATTTATTCCTATACACGTAATCTTAGGTGCTTACTCCGCAAGGATTTTTATGTGTTGCCTCTACTCTCACAGAGTCAATAGCCATCAATTTTCATGTAGGATCAAAATAGAGCTAGGTATGAATGAATTGATGTTGGTGTGATTGTTGTTGTAGATATTTTCTGTAATAAAAACTGTGTTTGAAAGACAGTTATAAATTACAATGAATCTATTGTTTAAGTAAAAAGAAATTTATTATTTCACCAATATTGATAAATAATTAAGTTTATTTAAAACAATTAACCAGTAATTTTATATTTAATTAACTCCTACTCAATTGTTTTCAGCCCTAAAAAATAAGATTACTTATTTTTATGTAATAAGTTTGATAATATTCATTAATATAGAAAGGAATGATTAAATATTTTTTCACAGTTCTTCTTTTTTGATTCAATATTATATTTATTATAAAATCATATTTAACATATACTATCCAAAGACAGGGTCACCAAACTATCAAAAATAAAGCCACGTATGGACATTATGGGATTGATCTATGTGGAATTGTGTCGGAATAGTTTTGGTTCATGGGGGTGGAATTTTCAAAACATGTTTGATTCTATAACATAGGGACAAAAGTTTAGTGCGTTTCACACATAAATTGAGGTAATCAACATTTTTAATAAAAAAAAATTTTGTCCTTTAGTTCCTCTCATTTTTTGTTACATTTTATAGACTTATAACTCGCTGTTTTATAATAAACTATATATATTTACTCAATATAAGAAAATTAAAAAATAGAAAACAACCTGATATTTTATAAAATGGGTTATTTTCAGAAATAAAGATAGCTAATTTGAAATAAATAAAGACTTTAAAGAAATTTATTTTGCACAACTAGAAAAAATATACTTTTTAATGTAGTGATAAAGCAATTTATATAATAACTCGTAATAGGCAAAATATAAAATGTAAATTGTCGAGAGCCAATAAGACACGAGAAATAGCGAATCATGATAGAAATGAGGAAACAATATGGGCCTACAAAAGAGAACAAATAGAGTATCTCATAACATTACTATTAAATGTCGAACCACATATAAAAGAGTCTCTATAATACTCTCACTCCATGTCATTCTAAGTTATCGCACACACACGCAAAAGAATATAGAACTTTGTTATAATGGATCCAAAAGTGAAATGAGTGTGCTTTTTTGTTAACTCATGTTAGAGTTCGCCATATAGAAAGAGTAGAGGTAGATGCCTACTCAGTTTGAGACCAAATAATTCAAGAGCCGGGAGTCTTTTTCCAAAATCAGATCTATGCGCCAAATGGGCACTCATTGATGACAATGGTATTAGAAAATCGCATTTTGCGACCTTATAAATAATGGTGGTATAAGATGCAAGTAATCAATAAAGATTACATGCTCCTACTGTTATATCAGAATATGGTGTGAGTAGTGACTAGAAAACTTTGGAGATAGACGGAGAAATTTTCTGGGAAAAGGAGATATGATGAGCATGAAAGACGCCCTGAATTCCCTTATTCCCCCGAGAGAGAGATTGCCTTTTAAAACCAAATCTTCATGATGAGAAGACTCCAGAAGTTTAGAAGTGGAGATGGTGGAGGGGATTAGAGGAAAGAGATTTTTTTTTGGGGGATCAAGAGAGAGGACCAAAAGGGGGAAGAACAAGAACTGACCAGATGGACGTATGTGCACGATTTAACGCGTGTGACTTAACAATGATTTTATTCCAGTCCAATGAAAGAGAACCATTACATAAAACCTGGTGGTTATCTGGTTACTGTTAGTTTATACTAGTTACGCTACGGTTAAGGTAGGCAATGTACCATATTTAGTATGGCACCCACCCGAATAGAGAATAGAACCCGAATAATAGAATATAAGGCTCATGAACCCGCGAGATAGATATATTATGAAGGGACCTCCCAATAGAGTCCTTAATCAACCCGCTTTTCCTACTTTGTAAGCTAAATGTGTATTTTCTAATAAAACAATATTTTCGAGTTTCACCTACTATCCCGACCAGAAGAGGATTTGCATTTCTGATGTATCACGAATCATCTATGTCATTTATCTGATGCAGTTATTTGAGAGTAGCTGACTATGCTTTATCAACAGATCTAAAATTTCATTAATATAAGGCCGGGATTGTGCCCAGGTTATTTGTTCTTTCTCATAGAGAATTGGAAACCTTAACCCCCTTTTTTGGGATTCTATTCCCTCATCGTTTGTGAATCTTACTATTTCTGATTCCTACCTGATTTGAGAGAGAGCACCTCCTTTTATTCGATTCATCGTTCCGCCGTCTTCCTGCTATTTATATGAGTGCAACACTACAATGTGTCGACTTCTAGTAACCTATTTTTCTTTAGTCTTATCGTGAGAGGAGGTTCCTCAGACCCGTAAACCCCTAGGGGTGAATACCGCCGTGCTTACCAACAATTGAAGATACTGCTGATAAATAGTCCTCTGTGCAATCCATATGCAAGATTCTGGCAGGGATTCTATCCCATCATCTAACTTATCCATAAAAACAGGCTCCCATCTCATTATTACTCACTATAGTGCGCCTATTTTCAAGATTTTTCGTGCTCTCGTATCTTCCGTAGCTGTTTTACTATCCATTCTCGTCACTAACTCATCCTCCCATTCCCTTTCCCTGCACCGTATAAGTCTTTGACTTCTTCTATTTTTTTTCATCCTTTCTCCATTTCCCCTGATATGCAATCCATTGGTTTAATGTTAACAAGTACATTATGCGTTATGAATCGACCGAAAGACAATTTTAAGTTTTTGATTCAGACATCGCTTCACAAATAGAATATTTTTCAAATACAGTCTCTCTCCTACTCCATCTCTCATTTTGACTCCATCTTTCCGGTGCATGTGCAGGGCCCCGAGATCGATTCTAAGCTCCCTATCTATTTCTCTTCTATCCTCGCTAATAAAGTATATCTAGACTATTGCAGCACCCAATAAGCATATGTTATTTTCTATCCACAGAGATATCTCTATCTAGAAGGTGAGGCTCTCAGACACGGGCCAAAATAGAATTATGTGATGTATACTTTCCGAAAACAATCTCAAAGGGTGGTGTTCCACTGGTCCCAGCCTAAATCGTGTATAAATTCTAGGCATTCTTATCTAATAGTAATGCGAGTGGAGCGAGGTATTTGTGACTATTAGGCGATAGTCCTCCCGCAAAAACCACTTTGGACCATCAATCCTACACTCTTTCACCGCGACTCCCCGAGCCTCTGGGCCCCGGTCTGCCCCATGAGCACACCGGCGCCCCACCCGGCCCACTGCCCCTTTGGCCCCAAAGGGCGCCCGGCCCCGGCCTGGCCGAGGCCCGCCCCGCGCCCCGCCTCTCCCTCGGTCCATGAGCCGCCGTACCACTATGCGCCTCTTTAGTAGCGCTCTCAAAAGTACCGGCTCGCTATAATCACCTAGTACCCCGGCCCCGGACATTCCCCGGTTATCGCAACGCCCGAGTTCGACAACCAAGTTGCTTCTTTTGTGAGGAAATTGTTACAATATGGTGTTTGGTTTTTTGCAGAAAAATTTTTATTTGTAAGAATTATTTTCCCTCTAATTACTATTGATGAATATTAGGTCTTCATTATAGTATATCGAATTCTCTTCCACTAGTTTACCCCCATCATATATATCATCTTTGATGATGGGATGCGCGCTCCATAGACTCATACACTTAGAACCTGCCCTGAAGCTGTGCCTTTTATTGGTGAACTCAAGAGTTCCGAGCGTATTAATGTGCTCAGTTGTTGAAAATTATAATAGAATGGTAATATATCAGTATAATACTTGTACTATGTAACATTTATGCCGCTGATTCCTTTCAATGCGTTCTCTCTCTCTCTTCTTATCATCTGACACTCGAAACAATCACTGTCTATAAGGAGTTTAAGCCCATCACCTGTCCATTGTTTCTATGTGTGAGGTGCCACTTGAAACCGCGGTCTACGGCAATGTGTCCTATCAAAACAATCTCGTTTCTAGTGTGATTTCTCTAGTAGGTTTTTATATTAGTTTCACTGAAGCAAAGCACTAAACGTGGATAGATATATAAAGTGACTAAAATATTGTTTGGGTATTTTATACATTGGCGAGCATGCTTTTTATTTCCTATAGTGAGTAAAATTTCTCACAAAATAATATAAGCACAGCAACACTTTCGGCTACAGAAGACAAAGATTTAAATTAAGAAGAAAGTGAACTATAATATTTTTCTCATTATTGGCGCCTATAAGTACTGAAGAATATGCATACGTTAAATTGTATAGTTGTCCCTCAGTACGATTATACAATGATAATAAGTCAGAGTATAACAATATTGTATCTACTAATAATAATAATCAAAACTGTACAAGATATAAATTCATAATTAAAATGCTTATGTGAAAATATAATCATAACTCAGTTAATTACTTATATGATAATAGACCATAAATCTGTAAAATTTATGAAATATTCACAATCTAAATACCCTACGTGCTACAGCAAATCTGATTGCAAAGATTTGAAATCAGCATCAAAAATGCTATAAAGAAACACAAACAATATCTAAGACAGAGAAATTTTATTTTCAGTGTTATTTATATTATAACAATGTTAATTTTAATTGTTATTAATTTAAATTTCAAATATCTAAGTCTATATTTTTATAAGCTGAAAAATTTTAAAAAGTTAAAATTTTTATGAAAAAATAATTGAAACAATATTAATATATATATAATATATTATATATATATTATATATAATATTAATTATAATATTATATATATATATATATATATATATATATATATATTTATATATATATATATATATATATAATTATATATATATATATATATTAATAATATATTTAATAGTAGATTTGTATTCTTATCTGTATTATATAAATTTATGGCAAAGAATATAATTACTTTAACATAATATTTACATATTTACAAAAAATAATGAAATATTTAATAAAAATGAGTTTTGTTGCCGATAATAATCTTTTACTGGAAATATATATTATATTTAATAATAGTAGTATTTCTATTTCCAAAAAGACCCAAAATTAAATTTTTTTAGATTGGTGAATATCCAAAATAACAAAATATTTATTAAAATTTTTATTATATTTTAATTTTTACTTAATTAATATAACTATTTAATTATTACTTGAAAATATTATTTTTATATATTATTCGATATGGCCAGTGTATCTCTAGGATAACAGATAAAAATTGCATGAATGTTCCATTATTATGCAGTGTATGTTTAGTGAAAGCAAATTCATGCGAGCCCGTGCAACCCTCTCAACCGCGCCCGATGTGCGCGGAGTATAGTTTTATGCACAAACCTTCAACTTTGGCAAAACCGCCAGGCCCGCAAGTTCTTGTATCGGTCTTCACAACCGCAAAACTGCGGTTATTAAACGGTCAAAGAGAATAGACGTAATCCTTGTGTCCAACAAAAGGATCCTTTTGGTAAGGAGCCCTTGCACCGTGAATATCTAAGCAGCAACCCTCAACATCAAGCCAAAAACTCTGTTTAAAACCATGAATGCTCATTGTATCGGCATATAAGTATTGGTTATCTGTAACTATTTAAATTATGAACAAATAGAAAGTATATCTTAATTGACCAATATTGTTTTGAATGAGAAACTACACTCTTTCCTTTGTATAAAATGTAATAGATTTCATCGATCCCAAAGATGATTCTCAAGCCCATGTTGTGGAGACGAGAGCGAAACTAACTTCTCACAGGCAGAGCTAATGAGAGAGAGTGACTGGCTAAAAAGTATAATTTATCTGTTATGCCATCTCTCAATCCCTAGTGGAGGTTTCGACGCAAGCAAGACAAATCTTAATTTGTCTATTAGCCAACAAGCTGCGATTAATTTAATAATGAGAAAAGGACTAGTATAATCAACAGATGACGTTATAACCGGAAATACTACCGAAATTGGAACTCTCCGTATAAATGTGCTCCTACCCACCATCCTTGAAACCTTGCTCTCTGCGCTATCATATTATTATAACTTGCAGTTACAAACTACGTATTAACGTAAAGTATAAGCCACCTTTTTTAGGATCGGTGATACTTCCATTTCCCATCACCGGGCGTTAAGGAAGATTGGCGGCCAAACTTGAGAAATACTGGAAGTATGAGTGTTCATTTTGTGACTATGTATACTTCTTCCACAGCACACTCTCTAAGGGTAACTAATATGTGATAATACAAAAAAGAGCTAAATTCTAGACGCAATTAATGACGACCAAAAGAATTCCTCGAAAATATTATTTCAAGTATTTAAGTAAAATATAAATTACAATAATAGATAAATAATTTCGGAAAAACAAAAACAAATATTCAGTTATAAGGACGGCAATAACAACAACAAAAGAATAATTAACTCACTCCGAGAGTTACTAAGATAATAATTAATAATTCCAAGGGT
The DNA here is from genome assembly GCA_015478945.1 of Trachelipus rathkii. Classification (NCBI taxonomy): domain Eukaryota; kingdom Metazoa; phylum Arthropoda; class Malacostraca; order Isopoda; family Trachelipodidae; genus Trachelipus; species Trachelipus rathkii. The sequence goes on along the minus strand of JABUQX010009807.1, from coordinate 16,967 downwards.
GCCCAACATAATATATATGACTAATGAATAAATTAATCCGAATATTACATAATCCGATTAATAATACTTTTTGCTGGACTAAGTTCAACTTATAAAGTAATATGCGATTTGGCAGTCTGAATTTTCCATTCATTGTGCTGTGCTACCTGAATTTTATTATTATTATTTATTATACCTATGAAAATAATAGTTATTAATAGATTCAAAACTCATTATATTTTTATTAGTAGTAGTAATTGTATATTGTTAAATCCTAGTTGCGATCGTACTATTTATGATAGTGAATATACAAAGCAATTGACTAAATTTTATTTTTATTGCACAACATCAACTACGCAACTTTCTGCAACCGCCAACCTCAATCGCCAACCAGTTAACCGCACTCAGTTACAATCTAACCACAGGTTTATTTCGATAAATTTAAAGAAACCAAGCTAAAAATTAATAACCTACTTACCGTCAGGGTATGCTAAAATAATTATTTCAGGCGTTCGCTCCAACACTTAAATTATATATATATATATATATAATAATAATATATATATATATATATTATATATATATATATATATATATATATATGATATAAAATATAATATATATATAAATATAGTAATATATATATATATATATTATATATTGAAAGAATTTAATAAAATTTAAACTGACATCAATATTTTATATCTATAAAAATTTACACACTCATTTATCATAAGTGCAACAATGTGATTATTCATTTCCCGACTTTCTTGAGTTACTCTAAAACTATAATATGGTAAATTAAAACTAATTAAATATTTTACTTCATTTTTCTTTTTATTGTATCTGTATTTAATTAATGTTCTTTTTGTTTATTTATTTCATAAAGGGTTTTGCAATGATGAGGTCATGTTCTCGGTAGGGGGCGAAGGTGAGGACTTTCTGTAGACTCTGTAATGTCCATGACCTTCGTGTTAATCACTAATTTGTTGAACACGAACTTTCAAACTTTTATCCTTTTAATTTTCTTCTGTCTGAGACCATGATAGCCAGTGATTCGTTCTCGAATAACTTGAACATCTCTAACTGTAACTTATTTTACAATTTCTGACTGAATGGTGGAGTCTGCTCCTATATAAACATAAATACTCGTGTAAAACGTCTCGAAAATCTTGAAACTCCAAATTTCAATGTTCTGTACCATAAAATCTAGCTTCCTGATGCTACCATTATCTTGTGTTTCTGCTACTGCTCTCCTAATGGAATAAATTTTTCGGTTCTTTTTAAATATCTTACTACTTCTTACGAGGCTGTTACTTCTTCTCATCCAAATGTCGAGGTCCTCTAGTTAGGGAACTTCACCTAGACTAAGTGATTGAGCTCCTCACATGCTGATACAGGTGAGAAGGAGGACAAATCATTCATTATTCTCAATGATCTGGAACAGTTGATTAAGGAACCTGCACACATCCCAGATCGTCCTAACTAATTCTTGAACACTCTTGATTTATGCTTTCATCACTTCTCTTTCTCGTTACAAATAAATAATTTTCCTTTCTATCGATAACTCTAACCACAATCCTGTAGATCTTAAGTTCAAACTTCACTTCCAGTAGCTCCGCCCTACTCTAAACGAACTTTCTGGCACTTAAATCGGTCTAATTGGGGTGCATTGCTTCTATTCTTCCCACAACAGTTGGAATGAAACATGTTTTGCTCCGGAGGATGCCTCTGTGTTTGCTATAAAGGTAGGGGCTGTGATGACCGAAGGGATGAGAAGGTTCATTCCATCTTCCACTAAATCATTTTCTTCTTATAATCCATAGTTCGATGGCTCTTGTTCTTGTGTCATCCAGGAGCGTGACATTGCTTATCGGATGTGGAAAAACCTCTGGTTCTCCTCCTATTGCTCTAACTAACTTTCAGTCTGCCCGGAATCGGAATAGTTCTCCTACTGATACAAATTTCTGGCCTCTTGTCAAAAACATCTAATAACTTTGTAAATCTGCCTTTCCCACTCTTATCCGTTCCGATGGTTCTGTTGCTAACACTCCTTCTGAAAAGATAATCTCTTTGGTCTCTATTAATATAAGTAAGTATTATGCCTTGTTGATTTTGTCTTTAGAAATCTCTTTGGTAGTGTTTTTGTTACTTTATTTACTAGTTAATATTGTTGATGTCTATAGGTGAAATTAAGGACGGGATATTTTGTAGGAGTGAAGTTATGTCTGTATTTTCACCTTGAAGTTGAGCGTGAAGATATGGTACTTCCTCAGAAGTTATTTTCAACGGAGCTAGAAGAGTAGTATAAGTATCTTGCAATGTTCTTTGTCCACAGTCAATTAGGAGACCAAAATTATGAAGAAAATTCATTCCAATAATAGGCATAGTAATTTCTGTTACTATAAATGTCCAGGTGAACTCTCTTCCTAATTTTGGTATAGTGATATTTGCCACAACTTCATCATGACACTTTATGGGGGAGCCATTGGCTGAGGAACAGGTGACGTTTGAAGGGTGCAGCGTCATGTTAGAGACCATGTTATATGGAAGGCTAGATATGCTGGCACCGGTATCAAGTAAAATAAGGTGCATGGTGCCAAAGATATGTACATCTATTGTTAACTGCGAAGTTGACACGGCACAAATATCAACTTGCTCCGTACGTTTTCCGACGGAGTTGGGAATTCTGCTCTTGATGGAGATCTAGAATTAGGTAGGATGTTTAGTCCCGTTTTGTTTGGCCAGGAACACAATGGTTTACAGCTTTTAGAGCGTGGTCCATAATAAATGTTGCCTCTACACACCTTTGGTCGTTGATTTTCGTGGAACTGTGCCAGGCCAAAAGTAGTGGTTGGTCTTGATTTTGATGCAACAGGGGCAATGGCTGTAACAGGGGATGATACAGCCATGACAAGAGCTTGCGGGCTTAGTAACAAGATGTAATTAGCAAAATCTCCCAGCAGTTGAAGCATGAGGGTAGGATGGGCGGCTAAGGCTGTGCGAATGTGACTCGGTAGAGTTTTAAAAAATTGCACCTTGACCAAGTCCTATCCAATATTTAATTTCTTTGCCTGCCGAATCATATCCTGTAGATATATAGATGGTTTGCCACAATATACCTTTTTGGAAAGTAGATCATTATAAAGCTCCACATAAGATTTTTCTTAAGTATTTATGACCACCGTTTTGAAACGGTCATAATCTTCTGCATCATGTTCGGCTTGGGATATTCTATCCAAAACTTCAGGCAGAATTTGCGACATAACATGAAAGTATTTAGTTCGTGAGGACCTTATGTTAACAAGATGAAATTGTGCTTCCATGACATGAAACCATGTTTGGACTGAAGATTACGAAAAAGTTGGTGGTTTAATTTTCATTGTTCAAATGGATTCTGAATCTCTTTGATCGTTATCCTGTCCTTGATCTCCTGCCATCTTTGTGACGTCAAATTTTCAGCTCTAGGATCACCCATTATATAGTTATCGATTATATGGTCACCACTCGATATGGTATCCTATTATCTGGTATGACAACTATATAGCGACGGAAGATGATCAGCAATTCTATAGAACACTGCTATAGGATGCGAATGCATAATTATCGGTTATCTCTTTAACTTTACTACCTCTTATTAAAAAACCCCCCAAAATATGGGGATTTGAGTAAAAGACGCCTTTATTTTTTTTTAGCTGACGTATAACGTTGGGCTTAAGCTGTGTATGCGCGTTTCAGTTGCTAGATTCGGAATAACCGTCGACTGGTTGGATGAAGTCTGCTAAGCAAAGCGGTTGTAGGTGATCGCCGACGCTACTTGGTTAAATCGTTGGTAGGCAGGAGCTGGGTAGTTCTCTGGCCAACCTCTGGACAATATGGAAGGGACAGAAGAGTATTTCAATACTCACTAATTATCTCTATGACAGTGTAAACCTTCAGCGGTTACCTGCGAAATTATCTCTTTAGTAGTGTAAACTACTATTATTAGGGTAGACGACTAGGAGAATACAGCAGTTTGAAAACACACCGCGGGAACATCACCGACAATGAGCAAATCTCATGAGATCTCAAAGTTCTTGTAACCCTGAGGAGTTCTAAAGCTCTTGGATGTCAGAGAGAGGGAGGTAGAAGTAGGACAGTCGAAATCTTGTAGTCCAGTCAAACTCCGGGGGAGAGACGAGGCAGCCCAACTTCTTGTTGAGAGACGAGAAAGTCCAACTTCTTGGAGCTTCTTCTTCTATCTTGCTTCGTAGGTCGGATCTATATTTCCGCTATTTGTATATCAGCAAATAATCTCCTGTAATGGTAGCAAGCCTACGAATTATTTCTTTTAAAAGCTAATAAGACAAAAGCAGAAATCCAGATTAACTTTATTTTAACGAAAAAGTCGTAAAAAAGTTTAAAAAAAAATCATAAATAAATGTTCAGTTTTATACAAATATTATTATCTATAAATTTGAACAATTTATAACTTTTATTTTTATTTTATTATAATTTTATTATACAATTATAAAAAAATTATAATATACTGCGTCTTACTTTTTCAAAATGGATTTTTGTGAAAAATAATAAATTGAAACATTGCGAAGCTTTCGCTATGCGTTTTGCCTTCACATTCTGACATAATATAACACAAGATGTAGCTTTAATTGTGAAGTAACATTATATAAACTAAATTTATATAATATTACTATATTTTTAATGGAATTGATTATTATTAATATATTATACAAAATGTTATGTTTTTAATATACAATTTTTAATTACAATTCAGTATAAATTAAAATAATCATTTTTAAATTTAAATAGACGTGTGATATTCCATTACTTTTGCTTTTATGTTCATTCTGTAAAGTTATTTTCTTTGGGAAGTAACCTAAACACTTCAATACTATATATATTATATATATAATATATATTATATATATATATAATATATAATATTTTATATAATTAATATATATAATATATTATATTTATATATATATTTATTTAATATAATCATATATATATATAATATATATAGAATCATATAATAATTATAATATATATATATATATATCATATATATATATATTATATATATATATTATAATAATATATTATATATTAATTATATTATATATAATTATATATATATATATCTATATATATATAATTAATAATTAACTTCAACTCCAGGAAGCGCATTATACTGCCCTAGTCAGTGTGTTCTAGCCTCATCCTCGCATCCGTTCTCTATCTTCGAAGTCTCCACTCTTCTCCAATTCCATGAGTTCGGATTTATTCTCTCCCAGTACCTATTAATAACTACATCTCTCACCTTCATATCTCGGTCCTCCCCTCGGCTCCTCCTCCGGCCCCCTCCAAGCTATCGCCACTCCTCACTCCCCATCTCTCTAGATGTCAGCCACCTCAGATTTTTCCTTTTCTATCTATTTCTCATCTCAATACCTGCTCTTCCGTATAATGTCATTTCTCACTCTTATCTCTTTGTCCTTTCCAGCATTACCCCAAATGCCTCATCTCCGTGCTTGTATTCTGCTTCTTGTGAACGTTGTTCGTCACAACTCTCCGCAACCAAAATCAAATCTGGGAGGCAAAACACTTCACAAAATGATTTTTTTTCACTGCAGGGGACATTCTGATTTTCAGCAAGATAGAAAACGCTCACTTTTCCTATTTCCTATCATTTCGGCATAATACTTCCCAACTCCTCCCGTTCGACACTTCCAAATACTTAAAATTATCAACCTCTTTTGTTGCTGCCCATCTAGGTATTTAACTTCTCTCATCCTCATCTCTCTTTTTATTCTTATAACACCTCTTCTCCACTTATTCATTTTCAGCCTCCCTCTTCGAAATGACATATTCACACTTTCCAAGTCCCTCTGCATGTACTTCCTCCTTTCACGCTCCAGAAAGATATATCTCGCGCGTATGCCAAATATACCCATTTCATCATTTTTCATTCCATCCGCTATTAAATTACTTTAATAACCTTATCCTTAAATATGCACATGAGACACAGGCATAACACACTCCCCTGCTATCACCTGTTCTCACTTAACACCACTTATTATTATATTATTATTATATCTTATTATTTATATATATTATTATATAATATATTATATTAGATTTATATTTAATAATATATATATATATATATATCTTATATATATATTATATATATAATATATATATATATATAGTATAATATATATATATTATTGTATATTATATATATATATATTATATTATATCATAATAGTTATATTATATATTTATATATATAATATATATAATATATATATTATTATACTATATAAATACAGTATACTATAATATATATATATCATAATTATATAATGTATATATAATATATATATTATATTATATATTATATATATATAAGATATTGATATATAATATATACACAAAATAACAATTACCAATAAATATATATTAAATATATATTATATATATATATTCTATAATATATATATTATATACCAGTATATATATATATTATAATATTACTATATATATATATATAAGTAATATATATATAATATAATATATAAATTATATATAATATATATATATAAATATATATATATATATATATATAGATATATTATATATCAATAAGAGAGATATATTATATATACTATATAATACTATATATATACTTATAATCATATATATAAATAATAATATTTTATATATATATATATATATTGTATGTATGTATATATATTAATATATTATATATATCTATATTATAAGATATATATTATATATGAATATATATATATAATTATAATATCCTATATATATGTATATTGATATATATATATAATATATATATTAATATATATATATATATATATATTAATATATAATAATAATATATTAACCATATATATAATAATATATTTAATATATATATATAATATTATATATATATATATATATATATACTCTATATAATAATATATATTATCATAATTATATATATATATATGTGTATATATATATATATATATATTATATAATATATTTAATATTTATAATATATTATATATATATTATATTATATATATATTATATATATAAATAATATTAATATCTATATATTAATTATATTATTAATATATTTATAATAATTATTATATATAATATATATATATATATATATTAATTAATATATATATAATATATATAATATATATATATTATATATATAATCATTATAATATATACATTATGTATATATTTACTATTATATATAATATTATTGATTTATATAATTATATTATATATATAAATTAATTATATATAATTAAATATAAATATTAAATATACATATAGTAAAATATTAATATATATATATTATATATTATAATATATATAATAAAAATTAGTATATAGATATATTTATATATAATATTGATATTATATACTATACATAATATATAATATTATTATATATATATATATATATAGCGTGTTTATATATATAGTAATATATAATATATATTAATATATATATATACATATATATATTGTAATACTATATATATTTATATATAATATATAATATATATAATATAAATTTATATAGATTATATTATATATATACTATATATATATATTAATAATATATTATATATATATTAATAAATATTATACTAGTATATATATATCCTGAAGGATGAGTTATTTATAAATATATATATATATATATATATTATATATATATAGTAAATATTATAATAATTAACTATTATATATTATGATATATACTAATATATATCATAATATATATTATACATATATATTAATATAATTATGACGACCACAACCACTTAGAAGGATTTTCAAGCAAATATCAATGAAATATTTTTTGAATGATTTAATTGCATAGAATCTCGCCAGGAAGTGAGAATAATGTTGCTGTTATAAAAAGGATTAAGTTAAATAAAGACGGAGAAAAGAAGAAATACTTTTCGATGTATCGGTAACGTTATTAAACTTTGTTGTTTTTTAATAAAATTTTTACTGCTTGGAAAAATTAAAATTTCGAACTACAAAAATGTTTTGCATTTTTAGTAATTGTGGACCATAATTTTGAACTATTGTAAAGCCGTGTCACGACTTACGAAGAATAATTCATCTCAGCATTATTTACCTGGATAAGAGGTATGGAATACGAATCTCTCGATAAAACAATTCAGTATTTATCATTATATGTTTGGCTTACTGGGAGTACCAGTGAGTGACAAATAGTGATATAGGACTTAAAACTGTAAGTGTTTTCTTTCGTGTTAACATTAACTCGAGTAACGATTTAAATAAATTAAGCATTTACTAAACTTTTAGCTGTAACACAAAGTGAATTCAATTATTGCCCTAAAATTTTAGAACATGTTGTCAAGTACTAAACTGGAAAAAAATACAAGCGGTTCAGAATTCTTAAAACGTTATTGCAAGTTATTGACTAAATTAATAAAGTGACATTTGTAAATAATATTTATTCCGATGTATTCAAGAAACTTACCGATAGATATTTATTTGATATTTCTTTTGCCGTTAAAATTATACTTCTCTCGTCTCTCCTCATCGTCTTGCTTAACCTTGATCATGAAGAAACCTATGCCTCCCGCTGTGTTTAATATTATAGGAAATATTTAGATATAAGTCAGAAGAAATTTATTTAATAATTTATTTTATCTGCATTTATATTTATAATACGAAAATTGTGCGTAATTTATATTACCTTTTCGCCCTTCCAATTTTTTTGGCAAACTTAAGAATATTGGTTTTTTAAAAATAATATTGTTTACAGGTCAGAGTTTTAAAACTAATAATAACGGACGGGAAATGTTAACTAAATATAATAGTATATATATATAATATATATATAATATATATAATATATATAATATATATATATATTATATAAGATATATAATATATATATTATATTATTTTAAATATATATTTTTATATATATATATATATCTTTTAATTAATACATATATATAATATAGGTTGTGAAAAAAACCGGTTTTATTTTAACAATTTGTTGTTTTTTTGAAAAAAAACAGTTTTTTGTAAACAAAATGTTTTTTTTTTCTTTTTTCTTAAAATTACTTCTTTAGTATATAAAAGATGTTTTAATATACGGATTTAATAGAACTTTGAGGAACAATATGCACTATTAATAGATTTATATATATATATTGATACTATATAATATATATCTATTAGTAAATAATATATATATTATATATATATATCATATATATATTATATATAATATATATATATACATTATATATTATGATAAAAAAGGATGAAAAGTTAAATAAGATTACCTAAATAATGAGAATGGTAGGAAGTGACTCATTTCCTGTGAGGAGGAGCAAGCATGTGTGTAGTAAACTTTCTGTAACAAAAGAGTATCTAAAATACTAGCAGTTAGGATAGGTAAGATGGTATTGTTGTTTCTTTTAAGTTGAAGTATTGATAGATTTTGTGTTGGTGAGAAGATGTTGAAATAAGTATCGAGATGATTACAACCAGTGAGGGTTTAGAATAGTATTATCGAATCTATTTTGTTCTAATTTAAAAATTAGTAAGTGGGACTTGGATGGAGAGGAAGGTGATAGAAAGGAAGTGTTAAATTAGATGAAGTTAAGGAAACAAAGAATAAGATAGTATGTAGAACGATCGCAATAAATCAGTTGAATGAACAAGTTGACTGAATAAATCTTGAAGCAATTAAGAAGCAATTTCTCAAAAGAAGTATGTAAATGGGTGTGCTAAAGTAGGAAAGTAAGAATGTCAGTTGAGTGGTGGAATGAAGAGTTAATGCAAGCGCTGTAAGTAAAAAAGAAGCGTCGTTGATGTACTAAAAGCAATGATGAGCTTCAAAAGAAAGATCGCTGGCATTTATAAGGAGTAAAGCAATATGCTAAAAGATGCATAGTAAGAGAAAAGAAAGCGTAAATGAACAGTTTGGAGAGATGAATAGGACTACAACGGAATATGAACTTCTGGCAAAGGAAGCCGAAAGTGTAGAATTAATAAGGAACCTCTAGAATAATGAATAGGGATGTGTTTTTTAATTGAGAATGGATGGTGCAGTGAGAGTGTGGAAAAACACTCTTGAAAATCTGGATAATATGGCATAATGATGATGGTGATAATGACTCTTGTGGATTGATGAAGAAGAGGAAATATATTTGATGAGGTTATTACAAAAGAGAGGAAATGGATAGGTGAGAAGTTGAAAGAATGGAAATCCAAGGTATAATGAGAAATAACTTGTGAAACATATCAAGAACGGCAGGCAATGTTGAATTGATGGATCTGGAAGTTGTGACTAAGGTTAATGGAGGTATAGTCGAGGGATTGAGGAGAGCGTTAATAGTACATTTATATATGTAAAGAGATAAGGGAACGTAGAAATTATAGGGTATTTGGTTTATTGAGTGTTGTAGAAGATTATATGCTGGGTTTTTGGTAGAAAGAGTGCGTAGAGTGGACTTAAGACTGATTGTTGAAGAACAAGTGCATTTATAGGTACAGGGTAAAAGGAAATCAATTCTGGGACATTTCTAGGAAATGATAGACGAAATTGGCTGAGGATAAAATCTATTAGGTTTTATGGATAGGGGATAGGGTATATAGGGTTAATAGGAAGTCTATGCAGAGTTAGAATATATAGTGTGGTGATAGGCCTTGAATGGAATCTAAGGTGATATATTGAGTGTGTTAATACTAAATGGTGTCAAAGTGACTGGTTTTAGTATTAATAGCGAGTGAGCAGGGTTGTTTATGTTCTCCTGGTTATTTCAATTATTATATGGATGGTTAGAAAGAAATCTAGGTGGGTTGAAGGAAAATGTGTTAGAATGATGGAGTGAGTGGAGGGTCCATACCTATTATATGCGATCGATGTCGTTATTGTCTGGAATCTCAGGAATTTGAGAGTCTTGTTAGAGAATTTGGCAGGTGTCGAAAGGAGGTTTGAAATAAACATAGATGAGTTAGTTTATGGTGTCTTTGGACAGTCCTCAGTGTAAATTATTTGATGATGAGAAGTTAGAACAGTGTCTGTTGTTTAAATATTTAGTATATGTCGGATGCCAGGAAGGTGGATTTGTTTTCGATTGCTTTATGCAATCCAAAACTCAATCAATGTCCAAGTATACCTCACTTCTTACGGAATCAAAAAATCAATTTCTGAGACTAGTTGTATAAGAAGTAATTAATGAGTGAGGTTGCCCTAACCTATTTGGCGGCATACTTGTTTGTGTGGCGAATCTTGAAGAATTTGAGAGGATTGGTAGAGAGATGCGCGTGTGTGAGAAGGAGGGTATTGAAAAGTAAACAAGATAAGTCTGGTTATGGTGTGGTGAGGCAGTCCTACAGTGCTGAATATGTTAGAGGTAGCAGCTGGAAACAAGTCTGAGTTAAGTATTTAGGATATATGATGTATGAAAATGAAAACGGATGATGCAGAATTAGTAGGAAAGTTGTGAATGGTAGAAAGGTGTCTGTGCAATTAAATCGTGGTGAATGCAAAGGACTAAAGTCCTCTAGATGCCTGGTCTTACATGAGGTAGTTGTACTTGTGTATGTATAATAGCTGAACTATGATCTGAATAAGGAAGTATAGATCTAAAGTTCATGGTGTTCAGATATTAGGTGTGAGAAGAAATTAATAAAATGAGGATGTAACATTTAGAACTTGTTAATTCACTTCATGCAACAAGAATAAATGAAAGTATGTTGAGATGGTTTGCATGTGGAAAGGATGAATGATACCTGTGTTATTGCAGAAGTATATGGCGAGTGTGTTGAAAATCGACGGGCTGGGAGATCGAAGAGTGATTAGTCAGTACGAATGTCTGAAGGAGATAAATGTGAGTTTGGCGGAGGCGGAATAAATGCCATAATAAGGAGACATGGAGGTTTTTGAGGGGTATTTGGCCCCTGGTCAAGGGATGAACCGGACATGATGAATACCATATGATGGTCCGTCGCCAGTCGGGAGCTATAGTGTGGATTTTCTGACTGCACAAGTCCTTACTAATTAATGCGAAAGAGGAAGTGGATAAAGCTGCTTCTTTTCGCACTTATTCATATTATTCTACTTTTTCTTTTCTGATGCTTGTTCCGCACTTAACACCAGTCTTGGGGAGAAAAGTAGATTAAGAACTATATTTATTAATATAATATATATATATATTATTTAATATATGTTATAATATATATTATATATATGTATATATATATATAAATTTATATATATATATATATAATATATAATATATTATATAAATATATATAATATATATATATATAATATATTATAATTATATATTTATAAATATATTATTATATACTATATATATATATATATATATATATATATATACAATTAATATAGAATAATATATATTATATATTAGATATATATACTATATTAATATATATATCTGTAATATATATATTACATATATATATAGATAAATATATATTAAACTATATAATATATATATATAATATAATATATATATAAATTATATATATTATATACTATTATAATATATATATATTATTATATTTATATAATATATATATAATAATAATATATAATAAATAATAATAAAAAATTTTCATGTAAATTAAAATGTGCCTAGAGCACTAATAAAACTTTTTAAGCACTAAACTCTACTTTAATTATATTTGTGATACCTCTTATAAACAATTAATTTACTGTAATTTTAATGCTAAATACCACAAAAAGGACTTGATAATATGAAAAATAGCGTAATTAAAAAAAAACAGAAAAACCAAAATTTTTGCATTGTCTTCTTTTAAAAAAAACGCTGTTTTTTTTATTTTTTTTATAAAAAACAAACGTTTTTATTTAATCCCAACCCTACTATAATTATATATCATGATCATCATTCAACTTCTTCCCCAAGTACAAGGTTGCACTAACAAGACGGAAAAAGAAAAGGATAGATAACTAAAAAGTCGAAAGAAAGCCCTTCCCCACTTTACCATTAGGAGTATCGTCGCATTAAGAAATTCACCCTAGACTTTCACAGGACCGCGGCGGACCCTCACTATGGCATCTTGTCAATGTGGGGTTCATCTCATTGCCACTGAACCACCATACAGCCTCACAACATCCCATTCCTTCCTGCCATACTTTTCGCACCTTTCCAAACTCCTTTTCTACCAGATTTTCTTTATACTACATCCACTTTTTTCGGTCTTCTAGCGTAATCCCAACACACTCACCACTGTATACATTCGTGTACCACACCGACTATCTCATCCTTTCACATGACCAACCCACTCAACGACTTTCTTTATTCTCTTATTCCCTTTCTTCACCAAATACACACATTCTCTTATTACCTTCATTCCCTCGTTTATCAATTCTTTTCACACCGAACCTCTCCCTAAGATCTGTCATTGAACCACTGTACTTTAGCTAATATACTTCTATTCCAGACCATTGTCTCATTACTATATAACACATGTAACATCATACCCTCATGTAATACCTAGCGCACTCAACTTAGCACCTTTACATCCACCAAGATATAATTGCACCCCCCTTCCTGCCATTACAACTTTCCTACTACACCACATCATCCATTTCCTTTTCACCCAACATATATTCCTAAAATATTTTTAAAATCGGACCTACTTGATCCAGCTACTCACCATCTAAAAGCTTCACATCGAACTGATCCTCACTCACCAAACCCATTAATTACTCTTATCTGACGTTTAACTCAAACCCCTCTTTCACACATCCCAATTTCTCTACTAATCCTCTCAAAACTCTCTTCCGATTCGCAACACAAAACCAATCATCCGATCATATTAAAGATAATGATACCCCTCCACCTCATTTCCTTCTACATCTTCTAACACCATTCTGCAGCCCACCTTTATTCTTTCATATACTATCCATATAAGATTAAGAAATAACCAAGAGTACAGACATCACTGCCTCACTCCCGCATTAATATTAAACAATCACATTCGACTCATAATTTATTCTTACACGCTTGCACTATCGCCATATAACTTAAGATTCCATTTAGAAGCTAACACACCAACACCAATATATCACACAAGCACCTACATAGAGCTTTCCCTCATTAATCTATCAACGCTTGTTGCAAAATCTATTAAAACTAATTGCATTTATTCTTACTCTCCTAGTTAATCCCATTCATTTGTTTAAATGATAAAGATTTGTACTCCCATACTCTACCACTCTAAACCGCACCTGTACTCACCATTCAGCCTTCAAGTCACATGACGCTATCTTCGCCAGAAATACACCATATATCTTCATACAACATCACCTAAATAATTCCCTTATCAATACCTACATCACCTCTATTCCTCTTACTATTAAGGCATTTTTATTCTCTTCTCCAATCACTCCGAACCATACCTCTAATAAACGCTTTGTTTCACAGAACTTACAAATCCATAAATCACATCTCTCACAAAACACACACACATCACGCACACACACACAACACACAATTATATATTATATATATATTATATATACTATATTTATATATATATATATAACTATATATATATATACTTATAATATTACTATAGTATAATACATACTTATATTCGTGAAATGGAATTATTTAGATTTATGTAAAGAAATATAAGACCAATACGTAGGAAAATAGAGATCAAAAAAACATATATGCAAGTTTAATATGCACAGACTTGCAAAGTTACTTTGCAAAATTTCAAGTACAAAAGGTTCAAGCAAAGTACATGGTTTAGATTTGCAAGTACAGATACATACTCTCAAAGAGGCACTTAAGATGCAACTACAAGTAACACAGATACTTGCTACTTAACCCAAGATCTATATATATAATATATATATTATATATATATTATATATATTTATATATATATATAGAATATATATAGATATATTTATCTATAAACTAATTACTATATATCTACTATACAGTATTATAGAAGAGAGAGAGTAGATTTAAAAAATACCACCACTTCATTACGTATTTCATATTATACAACGTCGTTTGCAATAATATATTACATATATACATACGCGTCATAGGAGTAGTTGTGGTATGGGAAAGATATATAATATATATTATAATTTATGAATAATTATATATTATAATATATTAATATATATTATATTATATTATATATATTAATCTTATATATATATATATATACTATTATTATATATTACTTTTAACTCTGATCCTTTCATAGGGTAAACGTTTATACAGAATATCAACTTCAAGGCCGGCCTATCCCAACAACGCCACCAACCGTTCGCGTCATTTAATTCTTCACCTTCAGTAGATAAAAACTCCAACTCTACGGGATTGAACTAGCGTCTCGCCAAAAACGCCTTTGTACAAATTTCAAATTCAATCAATCCCACTCGCCCTATATATATAATACTTTATATATATAATATTATATATATATATTATTATATATAGATATTATAAAATTAATAATATTTATATATATATATTATATATAATATATTTTTTACTTATATATAAATATATAAATATTTATATAAGACATAAACGATACATAAAAAATACCAGTCTGATGATACAATATGTATTAATTTTATATGTATATATATATATAAATATATAATATATATATATATATATAAATATATATATTATATATAAAATTATATCTATATAGTATATACTACTATTAGATATATATATACTACTAATACATGCATTAATTTCGTTAATGGAAATTATTTAGACATACATACATATGGTAAATAAATAATAAATACCAATACTAGAGAAAATGAGAAAAAAATATGGCAGTTACATAATCCAAAAGTGCTTACAGTACTTTGCAAATTTTAAGACACAAAGCTCAAGACAAGTACAAGTAACTGGGGTTTAGACACTGCAAGTACAAAGTTACTTTACAAAAAGTTCACTTAGTCAACTACAAGTACAATACTTGTTACTTGAAAACCACAAGCCTGATACTATATATAATATATATATACTATAGTATATATATTATATATATATTATAATATATATATATATAATTATATATAATATATATATAATATTTATATATATATATATATAATATCAAATATATATATATTTTATATATATATATTTATTATTTATAATATATAATATATATATAATATACTATATATATATATATATTAATATATGATATAATTAACATATATATACTATATATATTATATAAAATTATATATAATATATAATATATCAAAGTGGCGAGCCCGTGATTTCCTACAGTCATCTACAGTTCCCGGTTCACTATTCGACATTATAATATATATATATATTATATATATTATATTAAATATATATATTATATATAATATAATATATTATTATTATAAATATATAAATTATATATATAATATAATATAATATACCAAAATCCTTGCAAACCATTCCAAAATTAACAACCAATTTTTGCCTGAAAGAATGCTTTCTTATATAAAGATGGCATGCTTTTTCTTAATTTTCTTGTTATTCCCCCTGGTCTTCTAATGTTCTAACTATGAAGAATTTATTGGTTCCCATAAAAATAGATGTTAAACAATTATTTAGAAATTGTATCATGTTCCCGTCTCGAGAAATCGCCTTTCTACTGAATAACATTCCTAACTCCTTCAGCCTCTCCTCTTAGCTTACCCTCAAACCCAAAATCATCCTTGTTGCTCTACTTGCACATCTCTGATTCTAATTCTTTCTCTATTTACTCCGATTATGGGCAGAAACTCATTATTGGCTAAATAGCTATTATACAGTTTACTATACTTCTTTGCTCTTGTAAACAACATTGCGATTTATTATGCCCAGATCATTATTAGCTTT
>JABUQX010009806.1:0-25000 GCA_015478945.1 Trachelipus rathkii | reverse complement strand
TTTTCAAACATTTTATTGAATTTAGAAATGCACGCGCCAACAACACTAAAGTCCACCAACATAACAGGAACAAAAAAAAAATTTAAACTTCATACAGAAACTAACACCAACGGCATGAATCGTTTTTTTTATTTAAACTTCGTTTCATATAACATTTTAAATTTAATAATTTACTAAATATATTTATGTATTATTATTTATTAATGAAGATATATATATATTATATATATAGTTCATATATTATATTATATATATATATATATATATACCATATTATATAATAATATATATATTAATATATATAATATCATATATAGATATATTATATATATATATGACCTTGAGTTATATGGGTAAAAGTCATTGATTTTATTTTACGTTGTTTTTGATATATTAGTACTATGGATACCAGCAATTAATCAAGCATTGAAAACTAAATTCATTCAAATATGACGATATTGGGAAAATAAATAATACGGATAGTTAAACCGTTATTTGCATGAGAAGAAAATATTCCAGTGCTAAAACGTGAAAGATTTAAGGATAGGGTAAAAGATTAATTTTTTGGGGAAAATAGTTTCCCTTATTGATTATTTCATTTTTGTTTTTATATATTGATTCTTTATCTTATTGTAGGACTTACCATGACTTCAACTAGAAGGCCGTAAAAAAAACCTAACCTATATGATCGACGATGCAGTAATCTTATATCTAAACTAAATGATCTAGCCTTGCCACGTACTTTTTTTTTCTGTTTTCGGGTTCTCTAAATCTCAATTTGGTTGCATGTTTTTGCGTCAGTGGGAAAATAATTAAAAATAAAAGGCTTATTTTTTTATTTATATTTTTTATCTAAAAAACATTTATCTGTTTATTCCCACTGAAATTATTGTTAGTATCATATAATAAATAATATATGAAAAATTTTTTTCTTTGAACATTGATTACTTATAATATATATTACGCTCTTATATAATACTAAAAAATATTATTCATACTAGATTATATTATATATATATATATATTATATATAATATATATATATTAATATATAATATATATATAGATATAATATATATATTATATATAATATATATATACTATATATATATAAATAATATATAATATATAATATACATATATATATTATATTGCAATATAAAAGGGCAAGAAATACTGTTGGTTTCACAAGACTGTGATTTACATTTGCTCCAACTGACCCAAACATGAAATAGAAAGAGTAAATATTGATTGTAGGAAGACAAAATCTGCTAGGCAATCATTTAAGGATGTGAGGACAATAGACAGGCTTGCAAAGAGAGAAGGCTAAAAGAAAACAATAACTCAGAAAAAAATAAGAAAATAATGAAGGATCCTTCATTTGGTGAAAGTTGAAATGAAGCTGAGGCTGCTGTAGGGAAACCATTTACTTATGGCATAACTAAAGAAATAGGAACAGCGTGCAGAACTTTGAACTTCAAGAGAACACAAGAAAGCCTCTGAAAAAAATTAAAAGAACAACAACTGACCAAACAAGACCTATAAAGGTCTTTCACATACAGAATTAAGTAAATTCTTATTATTTCATGTATTATACAGAGTACAGACAAAGACTGTACCTCTATTACCTAAGATTATTTAGTTCTATAAAATTTATCCTATAAATATTTAGGCCAGATTTTTCTCAAGCCTTAATGTGGACGTTCTCTTATTTGGCCTAGGCTATACTTTATAGATTATACAGTATAGCCTGTATAACCTATAGGCAAGCATATATTATATCATTATAACCACAAAATATTTAATCAAATTTAGTAGTAAATAAGAATTAACTCTTTATAAGTCTAATAAATCAATTATTTACTTCTTAATTTTGACCGGATTTTGGACTTCGAACTTTACACCTGTTCCGCTTGGAAAGATTTTGCGCAGACAAAAGACTCCTAAAAATATTGAAATTGCGCCAGTCCCGCAAAAACGGAAACGTCTGGCCCAGCAGCCTAACCTAATAACTTAAAGTTTAACAAAATCAATAGACATTACTCACCAATATTCATCAATGTTGAGGTCAATTGAACTGTTATAATTGTAGTTGGTGTAAATGTTTTTATATGAATGTTAAAAGATAACAATGAATATTATATTAAAAGAAATAACTTTTAAAGTTTTTCAGCATAATAAAAGGAGCTAATGAAATAAATGAAAAGTATTTGCAAAGTATTTTATTTAATATATATTATAATATTTAATATATATTGTTTTGCATTCTTATATTTTTATACAGAACCTGTTCATACTTCGACCATTGTAAAATAAATGATGCGATGAACTGCGTTTTAACTTCTTGTTGGCGAAAGGATCAGCACGTTGCTCTTGAATATGAAAAATGCAAAAGGTGATGGTATAGATTATGGATTCAGAAACTAAGGAACAAAAAATAATTGCCAGTCATAGCCTAATTACGGGAGTTTTAAGCTTAAAAAAATAAATTAATTAATTAATAATATATACGGGTAAACTTAGTATAGTGTAGTAGTATACTGTAGTATATAGTTTAAAATTTAAAGTGCGGGTGCTGTGAATAATTGCAATAATATAATAATATAATAATATAATATAGATAAATAATAATTAATAATATAATAATCAATATAAATATATAATATAAGATGAAAGTCAAGTGAACTGGGAAAATAGATGAAGTTTAGTCTTCGAGGAAGAGTATAAACATTCCTTCAGGAAATTAAGCCTCGTGTAACTCGGCAATAAATGACAAAACAGGCGTAAAATATAGGCTGACATTTTTAACATGCATTTCAGACGCTATCTATTCGATCATAGGGACAGTTTGCAAGAACATATAAAAAAGGTGAAAACGCTAAGTGGAAACTTGCAGATAATTAGCAGCTGAATCTCAGGAACCTGAGAAAATTCAACAGTGGTTCACATTAAAACTGAAACCATATCATGAAGTTAAAGGAAAGCATTAGATAGCATGTGTGCATAAATATGAGCCTAAAATAAGACCAAAATGACAGTGTAAGTAATGCTGGTAGTAATAAGTCAAATAAATCCAGTGTTTAGGTCAGGTTCAGTATCACAATCATTGGTAGCTATATGAAATAGAAAGAAAAAGGGCTAAACTGAGAGCAGATCAAGAATATGTGTCAAAAAAGAGAGAATTGTAGAAAAGAGTTGTTGCTAGAAAGTGGAAAACTTAAATATAGATCATCAAAATAGTTATATAAACTTTGGAAGATTGAGATACACAATATTAAACGAAAGTTAGAAAAGCCTATTTCAAGTATTAGTGATAATTTGCACAAATATGAAAATAAGAATGCTATAAGTTTTACAGATACCAAAGAAGTACAAAAAAAGTGCTGAAATACAAAGATGATTCTTACTAGTAAACTATTAAAGGAGCAAATGCTTTGAATAAACAGGCAGTGAAACTAAATAAAAAATTAAAAAAATCATTTACCTATGTGTGAACCAAAAACATTCACAGGTGAAGATCCAACATAAATTGATTGATTCCAATTTAGAAAATAATTATAGAGAGAATGAGCACAGCGCTCACATATTTTATGAGCGTCTAGTCTTTTGATTGTCAGCATATTATGATTATATGTTTGATTTACTTTTCATATATTTGTAATTATGGGTCTAGGAAGTTAAAGGGAGGAGACCCCCAAAAAAATGTTTTGGCCTCCAGAACTCAAAACGTATTTGCCTCAAAACATTTTTTATTTGACAACCGATTGACTTTGGCAAATATAAAAATAAACTTCTAATACACACTTTGCTCAAAACAGATTAGCGTAGCTAGTGAGTGGAAATTTGAGTTGATATGTTCCTTAATGCCCCCAAAAAGTAAAAGTGGCGGTCTGTGCCAAGGGCGTAGAAGTCGCCACAGCCCCTGACCTTTTACATT
Organism: Trachelipus rathkii; assembly: GCA_015478945.1. NCBI lineage: Eukaryota > Metazoa > Arthropoda > Malacostraca > Isopoda > Trachelipodidae > Trachelipus > Trachelipus rathkii. The sequence continues at coordinate 21,063 of JABUQX010009806.1, read as the reverse complement.
AAATACTAGTAGACCATATTACTGACGGTATGCTACCGTTACTTCAATAATAAAATTTTGGCCCACCTGAATATATATAATATATTAATATATTATATCTAATTATATATATATATATATATATATATATATATATAATATATTATCTATTTATATATTATATAAATAATATATATATATATATATATAGCTATCCAGAGTGTGGGCACGACTCGTTACTCGTACTAACGGAACTAGTTTTTGAGAACGGATAGTAACGATTCGTTAACTTTTGCTTTCAATGTAACGACCGAATAAGTTCCGTTATTTTTCCTCCGTTACTTTTAGTCCCTTTACATTGTATCGACTTTCTTTGAATGTTGATGGCCAATTGACCACCGCCTTAAAATAAAATCCTTTTATTATAATATAAATATATATATATATATTATCTATAATATATTATATTTATAATTTATATATATATATATATTATTATATATATATATATATATATATAATATTTATATATATTATATGATATCTATATATATAATATATTATATATAGTATATATTATATATTCTTATATATAAATTTTATATATATATATAATATATATATATATTATATAGTTATATTATAATATAACCGTTTATTATTATATATACTATATATATTATTATTAATATATTATATATATATATATATATATATTTATATATATATATATATATTATATATATATATATACTATATAATATTATATAATATATTATATATATATATAGAACTTATATATAAGGAATAAGGGGAATCTGATAGAATAATGAATAGGGGATGGTGCTTTCGTAATGATGAAATGAAATGTGACAATAGAGATGATAACGGTCGCATTCGAAAACCTGCATACATTGACAGTAATGAAGAGTGATAGTGAATGTAATGTTATGGTTTGATGGTGCAAGAGTTAATAGGTATTTGGAGATAACGGGTCATTATTAGTAGGAGGGTAATGGTTAGGGCAGAGAAGTTGAAGAATGGTAAATCTGCAGTATAGTGAAATTACGGTGTGAAATGATCAAGAATGGAGGCAGATTAGATTGATTGGATTTGAAGTTGTGTACAAAGCGTTTATGTAGGGTCTAGTTTCGAGGGATTGGAGGAGAGCAGTAATGTGTATCCTTAGATAAGGGTAAAGGAGGATAAGGGGAACTTAAGAATTATATGGAATTAGTTTATTGAGTGTAGAAGGGAGATATTATACTGTATTTTTGTCAGATAAAAAGTGCGGCGAGTGACTGAAGGACTGATTGTGAATAACAAGTGCGTTTATTAAAGGTGGATAGAAGGATACACTCCATCAACAGCTGCTGAAATTGAACAAATGATGAGGAAAATGAGGGAGAGAAGAATAAATTGTATTTAGTTTTTTGGATATAGAACAGGCGCTATAATGATTAATAGAAGCTTCTAGTAAGGGTTATTGGATATATGGTGTGGTTGGTAAGGTTCTGAATGAATTCAAAGTATGTATTGCGATAGTGAAGCGAAGATGTAAGAATAAATGAGTTTGAAAGTGGATTGTTATATAATTGCGGGAGTGAGGCAGGGATGTGTTAGTTTCCTTGTTATGTCAAGTTTGTCTATGGGATGGGCTATGAAGAAATTAGAGGAGGGTGCAGGATTAGTGTTAGGACTGATGGAGAATGGAGGATGAGGATGATTTGGTTTTTATGCGAATGATTTGTTTTGTGTTTGAGAGTTTGAGAGGATGGTTAGAGAGATTGGCAGGGTGTGTTAAAGAAGATGTTTGAGGTACGTATTAGATAAGAGTAGGTTATTGGTTAATGAGTAGGACAGTTCTCTGCGGTGTGAAAGTTATGTAGATTGTGAGTAGCTTGGATCAGTGTCTGAGTTTAATTATTAAGTATTATGTGGTGAAAAGGAACGGATGATGCAGGGTGTATTAGGAGAGTTGTGAATGCAGGAAGGGGCTGGTACAATTAAATTCTTAGGGATGTAGAAGGATTAAGTCTTGAGTGCGCTAGGGTCTTACGAGAGGGTATGTTGTGTGTTCCTACTGTGATAATGATGAAAGATTTAATATACACAAACCAATTAAGATTACCTATCGGTACCGTAGAAGTCATAAGTTCAAGCTAAAAGTAACGAACAGTAACGGTGCTTGCGTTACTTATTTTTCAATGAAACGAATGACCATACGGGACACTATCTTGTTTCCATAGTACGGGAGTTCAGGCCCGACTGGCTCGTTTGGGGGCCGCTCGGCTTAAAGATTGAAAGGGGCCCCTTACCGTGGAATTTAGAAATAGATTATTGGAATATGTAATGTTTGAAAATTATTCTTACATGCTTAAAAGCAATTTATACACTAATATTTTATCACGTAGGCAAACAGTTGTGAGATCCTTTGTAACCAAAAGTGAGGTTAGTTTTTACTTTAAATATTAGTATTTATATTAATTTTATATTACCGTACCTAAAATTAGTTCCCTGCTAGTAAGAATATGTAAGGTATACTTACTAATTGAATTTCGAGTGTCCTCTTGATTACTGAAAAATGAGAATTGAGTAATATTTTTAGTTTTAGGCAACCAATCACACTGTGAAGCCAGATAGTTAAATCCTACCACACAATACCTCAAGGTAAATAGTACAAAAGGGCACAAAGTGACATTGGGTATAAGACCAAGCTACTTTAAAAGAAACAAACAATGTCCTCTTTAATTGTGATTCAATTGTTACAAATTAGATGAATATAATTAAAACCAAAAAGAAAATTTGCTCTACATACATTGTGACAGAGTAACAGACACAAGCAAACTTAAGAAGGTTATTGTAGTGAAGATTTGTTTACTACATAAAGCTTTTTTGGGCAGTCTCACTAGTCGTCCTGGCACTCATCTATTATAACACTTTATCCAAGTTATAAAAACAGGCTCTTTATACATTCATGAAAGAAATGTAGAACATAAAAATGTAATGCTTAAAGTAGATCTAAGTCGATTCTTAACTATTTTAGTTAGAAAATACCCTTTCACAGGTGACATGTGTACAAGGTATGGTTAGTACAAACATATGGGTTGGAAACAATCACAGATGTGAGGTTCCAAAAACAACAAAAAGGCTTCATGATAAACACCGAAACATGTTTTATTGTCAAGCGTGCAAAACCAGAAAGATTTTCGTCGTCTTCAATTCAGATTCTACATTCGCCAAATTCACAGATTATCTTCAGCTTATTGAAGTTGTCTTGTTTCTTTATGTAAGTTTTGCTGTGGAGTTGCAGTTGTTAAATCTGCAAACTGTTTCAGCTCTATCAATGACTGACTTCTTTCAACTTTACAAAGTTTAGAAACTCTTTACAAAGACTTCGTAGGAAACTATCAGCATTGCGAGTTTTAGTTAATTCTTTGGGTCAACCAGGACAATCTTTAAATTTTTGTTTGAGAAAATTGCTCGTTACTTGTGACCTGGCACAATCTAAAACATGGAAAAGAACAATTTATAGTTTTGAGCAGTTGAGAATCCTGGAGCTTCATCTATTGAGTTTTCACCAGGCATTACCTTTTTCTTTGAATTCTTTTTCCATTGAAATCTAATTTACTTCTACATCAGTACTTTATTGTTCTTTTAATTGCTAGTAACTGTTACTTGCATCATATTTGGTTTTGAATTACAGTGCTGAAAGTGTTTATACACTTCCTTTTATCTCCTACTTGTTGAAGAGTGGGCTTACTGGAGCCCCTACCGTAGAATAGTCAATGGTTTTACTTTGCAAATATTTGGAAATGGGAGATATCACAGAAAATCTAAATAAACAAATATACACAAATAGAGTTTTCAATGTTAAACCATAGTTGATTATATTTCTTGCCATGAAAGAGAGAGTGGTTTGATATTTGCATTTCCTTCAAAACTGTAATAAAATTGATAGTTGGTGTTCGAGTATATCTTCTCAATTCTGAAAATCCCTCACGATTAATAGTTGAAGAAAGAGCGCTTGTTATCTTTTTTTTCACATATCTTCCTTCTCTTCCGGCAGTTTGTGAAATTTGACTTCCACATCCGCAATATGTTTTCTTTTGTTTCCCTCCCATACGGCCATTCATTTTATAAGACGAGCTTAGAAAACCAGCTGATTCTTCCACCAATCCAACTAGAGTTTTCTGCTTGGGAGAGCAACGTTATGTTGAATCAGCTAACTACAAAGTTCGAGCATGTGTCCCATCAAGTGAGTGTCATAGGATCTCATTTCCTTTTGAATTGGAGCTTGTAGACCGTTAAACAACCTTCATATTTTGTCCCATGCTCCGTCCAAAATGAACAAGCAATAATATTTTATGTTGCAATGCCACACTTGGGTAATTCTGATTTTATAAGCTCGTACAAAGCTAATCCCAGATGAATCATCGCCTACTGTTATTTTTAAAAGTCTTTATAATATCTTTCCTTGAAAGAACATAGCGACGCAATCGCCAACTGTCCCATACCAGCTACATTCTGAGTACATCTCCATCACGCTGAATATTATCTATACATGAGGTCTTTCAAAATGTTACCATGGAAATGAACCAATTCTTTAAGAGCATTGTTGATAAGATTGTTACTGACAAAAAATGTCAACAAAAGAGGCCTCTTCCAGTCGGCTCTTTTAGTTACTTTCCAGTGGACTTTTCGTTTGATTTCTTATTTCTCAGTCTCTGCTTTTGGCTGTCTCATACACTTTCTGACATGATTTGGTAAAATCACATCATAATTTGCAGCCAACATGACAGTTGAGGAAAAAATTACCATGCATTATCTGTGAGTCAAGCGTATAAGCCCCTTCTGCTTTATCCCCTCTATACGCAATGACTTGTTTAAATGCAGAGTCTAAAACATATAACAATTAAAACGCTTGAAACAACAACTCTGTTGTGTGACTTCTCTTTCGTTTTTGATTGGTATTAATCAGAAAGCTGAAATATCATGCACCTTTGGCTTTGAAAAGCTAACCTTGCGCTGCGGAGTGATGATAACGGAGATTCTTCTTGAATTTCAACAGATTAATAAATATGCTTAGGAGAAGAGTATATATTTCCTTAAAATGTAGAATCTCTATTATCTTTATCTCCAAAGCCATACAGCTGGAGCGTACACCTGTTGAGCCGAACGCGATGTGATAAACATTTCGCATGATTTGTATCAAAATTTGGTAAAAATATCGGTAAATAAAGTTTTGAAGAGTAAATGGCAATTGATAGCTCCTTTCCTTCTGCACTAACTTGAATTAGGGCTTCTTCATAAAAAGCTTTTTTAATTCCAGTTGGGTCATTTTCGTTGGGGCCGATGAAACATCCAAGCTGTTGAGTGCAGCATTCGAGCAGCATCAGGCGTTCACCGTGCGTTTCTTCATCATACATTCTTCTGTGTCAGAGCTAGGTATTAGTTTCTTGATAATCACTGCGAGAGAGCCGAAGTTACTGATGACGATCTAAAACTGGACTGATTGCAAGCAGCAGAGTTCTTCCCTGCTCATATCTACAATACAGAGTGAGTACCAGGAGTAAACTCAATTGAAGTGGTCGAAAATCGACTTGGTTCGAAATAAATGTAATCATGTAAGCTGCCGATCTGTAGTATATTGTAACAAGTTTTTAAAAGTAAACGTTAAAATGGACGGCATCATACGAATAAGGCGAAGCGTTGAGTGAGGTACATTAATTTGGACTAGATTATTTAGTTATATTATATAATAATAATTATATATATATATATTAGATATAATATTAATATATATATATATGTATTAATTATATTAGATATATATAATATATATATAATATATATATATATAGTATATATGTAAATAATAAATAATTAGGTCCTGACTGGCCATTTCGGAAAATTTTTAAACTTGAAGATTGGACATTTTGTTTATAATAATATAATGAATATAATAAAATGAATAATAAAATAATAATAATAATAATATAATAAATAATAATAATAATAATAATAATAATAATCTAATAATATGGGGAAAGTAACACATTAACGTGCAATGAGCTAATAAACAATTCGACCTTAACCTGCTATTTAATGATCATTATTGTCCTCAAAGGCTGACTTAGCGATTGAGAAGTGGAACTAGTTAAGTTTTGCTCTGTTTACTTTTCATGATATGTCTAAAGCTTTTCTTTTCTTTCTTTCCCTTTCGTAGCCACTTTGTCACACACACATTTCATGTTGACACAACTGTTACACTGCACTACTACAAACCCTACTACAAGGACTGAGCGAATGTGAGCGTCACCGTAAAGAAGTTAGTTAGGCTTACCATAACACAAAAACCAACTGCAACTGCCTGTAAAAATTGATAATCTACGCTAAGATGACGATAGGAAAAAATAATTCTGATTGTAAACTAATTTAAAGTAGTTATTAATCATTTTTGTGAGGACTCTCGCAGGCCCGCAATTGGTGGGGGCCCTCGGGCAATTGCGACCAGCCGACCTGCCCAGTCCGGGCTAACGGAGAGTAGTTAGCGATAACGGAACTACTTTTTGAGTAACGATGTTCACCTCTGTATATTATAGTATTTATATTATAATTTTACTATATATATAATATTATATATATTATAATATATATATATATATAAGATATAATATATATATATATTATATATATAGTATATATATATATATACTATATTATATAGTATATATATATATTTATATATATATATATAAGGCGGTTTTAATATCCCTTTTTTAGCTTTAAAATATAGTAATCATCCGCAAGAATGTGAATATTGCCAGTTGAATAAGAGGAAAACATACTAAATTAACCCCTTTAAAAATACCCATTTATAACTGTTGGTTTATATATTTATACAGTACAATTAATTATAGTTAGAATAATTATTAACACTGAAATTATTCTTAGATAGACTAGCAAATCCTTGTAAAATGTAATAAATTTAAAAAAAAAAAGTCACGTCTTGCTTTGCTTTCTTTAAAAAAAAAAAAAAAAAAAAAAAAAACTACCGATAATATAAAGGGGTTCATACAGAAGTCAATTTAAAAAAGAAAAGTTCACACGGTTGACAAGAATCTAAAATATTGAAAATAAAATTGTTCTTCGAAAACTAAAGGACAAAAATCTACTAAAGAGATTTATAAAAAAACGAGGATGTCTTTGAGAAGAATTGCGTCGACAGGTAATTGAAATATTATAATTTTTAATTTTTTGAAATAAGTATAGAAAAGAAATAAATACAATAATTTATGCTAATTTTAATACAATAAATAAAATTTGAAACTATTTAAATTATATAAACAAAATAAATTTTTTATTTAACTAGAACTAAGCAAATTTTCACAAATAGCTTATTTTATGAAATAACTAATTTTGCTGAAAAAAAATCTAATGGAACTTCTATCGCACAAACTAAAGCGTTTCCAATCGTAGCTAAACAATACAGAATGCTTATTTCATCTTCATTCTACTTGTAAAGTTGAAAAATACTTACTTCCATCAATTTTGCTTTATATCTTACGCCAAATACATTTTTCCATCTCCACTAGTTTTACTTACACCTTCAAGGGAGTGATTTCGTGAAAATAATTAATTACTTTGTAATTCTTAATAAGCCTTTTGTTCTTTTCTCTGGAAATATTTCAGAAGCCTGAAATTTTACCAGTATATTATTTAATATTACATAGATACTAATGTTACATAATTAAAATTAAACATAGTATAATAATACTATAGATATATTATATATTAGTATATATAATATATATGTGATATATTTAGTTATATATAATGTATATTATATTATTAATATTATACTAATATATATATAATATATATATAGTTATTATATACTATATATTAATTATATATATTATATTATATTATTTTATCTTTCCATTTTAATTATTAAACATTATTATCGGAATTATATATAACGTATACTGGTAAAATTTCAGGCTTCTGAAATATTTCCAGAGAAAAGAACAAGAACGCTTATTAAAATTACAAAGTAATTATTTCACGAAGATTCACCCCTTGAAGGGTGTAAGTAAAAACTAGTGGAGATGGAAAAATGTATTTGGCGTAAGATATAAAGCAAAATTGATGGAAGTAAGTATTTTTCAACTTTACAAGTAGAATTGAAGATGAAATAAGCATTGTGATTGTTAGCACGATTAGGAAAACGCTTTAGCTGTCTTGCGGATCGAAAGTTCCATTACTTCTCATTAAACCACATTATTTTTTAAACTTAAAATAAGCTAGTTGTGAATAATTTATATTAGTTACTAATTTAAATAAAAAATTTTATTTTGTTATATAATTTTAAATAGGTTTCAAATATGAAGGTAAACGTATAGATAAGAGTAAGGTTATGGTTAATGAGTAAGGACAGTTCTCGGTGTGAAGTTATGTTAGATTGTGAGTAGCTGGATCAAGTGTCTGAGTTTAAATATTTAGTATATATGTTGGATGAAAAGGGAACGGATGATGCAGAGTGTATTAGGAGGAAGGCAGGAAGGAATGCCTCGTACAATTAAATCGTTAGTGATGGGGCAAAGGGATTAAGTCTTGGAGTGCAGCTAGGTTCTTACAATGAGGGTATTTTTTTATAATAGTGATTTTAATAAATGCGAAAATATATAATACAAACCAAACGTTACCTAGGTTCCGTAAATTATGTCTAGTCAAAAAGCTAAAGTAACGGAAGTAGTAACGGCTTCGTTACTTTTTTTCAATGAAACGGAATGACGATACGGACACTAACTTCTTTCCCGTAACTTAGACAGTACGACAGTAGCGATTAACCGGAACTACTTTTTTGGAGTCACTGATTGGTATCACCTCGCTAATATACGTATATTAGATAGTAAGATTAATTATACTATATTTTAATTATATAATAGTTCATATATATATATAATAAATATCATATCTTATATTATATATATATATATATATATACTATAGTAATATATATATATTATAGATACAGGATATTTATATTATATTATAGTAATATATTATATATATTTAATAACTATATATTATATAATAAATAAATAATAATATAGATGATAATATATATATACTAATAGATATATAATATATATATAAGCGGATTGAATCTATGTGAGTTTAAATATTTAGATTAATGTTGGATGAATGTCAGATTACTCTTGAAACTATAATAAAAATAATTATAAGTTATTAAAAATAACCATTTAAAACCAGTTATTTATATATTAACGTACAATTATGGGGAATTTCAAGATATTACCACCTGAAATATCTCTTAAAAATTATTTAAAGATTCTAAATTGGTAAATAAATTAAAAAAAAAAAAATCACGTCTTGCTTTGCTTTCTTTAAAAAAAAAAAAAAAAAAAAAAAAAAAAAAAAATACCCGTATAATATAGGACAGAACCAATTACCAAAGAAAAATTTAAAAAAAAAGTCTTTCTATTCCTTACAAATATGATAAAAATATTTGGAAATAAAAATTTCTTCGAAAACTAAAGGACAAAAAAGCCTGGCAAAAATGTGTACTCTAATACTCTAATGATTCTTCGGATTAAACTTAAAGTAATTGAAATAATAATTATTTAAAAATTCTTGAATAATGTATATAAAAGAAATAAATAACAAATATTTTTATATAATTTATAAAATAAGTAAACATATTTGAAACCTATTTAAAATTATATAACAAAATAAATTTTTTTATTTAAATTAGTAACTAATATAAATTATTCACAAATAGCTTATTTTAATGTAAATAATAATTTTGCTGAAAAAAAATTATGGAACTTCTATCGCAAAACTAAAGCGTTTTCCTAATCGTGCTAACAATCACAATGCTTATTTCATCTTCAATTCTACTTGTAAAGTTGAAAAATACTTACTTCCATCAATTTTGCTTTATATCTTACGCCAAATACATTTTTCCATCTCCACTAGTTTTTACTTACACCCTTCAAGGGGTGAATCTTCGTGAAATAATTACTTTGTAATTTTAATAAGCGTTCTTGTTCTTTTCTCTGGAAATATTTCAGAAGCCTGAATTTACAGTTACTTTATATATAATCCACATAATTAATGTTTAATAATTAAGAAGTAACATATTATAATATACTATATATATAATATATAATATATATAATATTATATATATATATATTTATATATAATATATATATATATATTATATAATATATTATATATATATATATATATAATCATATATATATTAAGTATTAATATAATATATATATATATATATTATATATATTATGATATATATATTAAAGTATAATCCTTTTTAGCTTAAAATACGTTATGGTAATATTCGCAAGGAATGTGGATATGCCTTGAATTATATAACTGAATAAAAATAATATAGCTCTATAGATAAATTAACCAATTGTAACAGTATACTTTATATATTCTACAGGATACAATTATGGGGGAAATTCTCAAGATTAATTAACACTGAATTTCTCTAGATAATTATTTAAAGATATTTCTAAGATTGGCTAAATAATTTAAAAAAAACCACGTCTTGCTTTGCTTTCTTAAAAAGAAAAAAAAAGAAAACAAAAAAAAAAAAAAAAAAAAACTACCGTATAATATAGGACAACAACCATTCCAGAGTAATTTAAAAAAGAAAGTCAGACGGTGCACACAGGAATCTAAATATTTAAATAAAAATATTCTTCGAAAAACTTAAAGGACAAAAAGCTGGCAAAAATGTGTACTCTAATACTCTAATGATTCTTCGGATTAAACTAAAAGTAAAAGAATGTTTTATTATCTAAAAAGTCTTGAAGCAAAATTGAAAGAAATAGAATACAAATAGTTTTATATAATTTATAAAATAGTAAACATATTGTCAGCAAGTTGTCATTATAACAAAATTAAAATTTTTTATTTAGTCAGTAACTAATAAAAATTATTCCACAAGTTAGGCTTATTTTAATGCTAAATAATAATTTTGCTGAAAAAATTATGGAAACTTCTCTCGGCAAAACTAAGCGGTTTCCTAATCCGTGCTAACAATCACAATGCTTATTTCATCTTCAATTCTACTTGTAAAGTTGAAAAATACTTACTTCCATCAATTTTGCTTTATATCTTACGCCAAATACATTTTTCCATCTCCCACTAGTTGTTACCTTACACCCTCAAGGCAGTGTTCTTCGTGAAATAAATACTTTGTAAATTTTAATAGCCGTTCTTGTTCTTTTCCTCTGGAAATATTCAGAAGCACTGAAAATTTTTCCAGTATAACGTTTTATATAATTCCCGGATAATATGTTTATATACATTAAAATTAAACATTACATAAATAATATTATAAATCATTTATAGTATATATATATATCATATCATATATATATAGTAATATATAGTAAATAGTATAAGTATATATCTATATATATTACTATTCATAATATCATATCATATATATATATATATATGAGTATATATAGATATATATATATATAGCTATAGAATATATTATCTTATTATATATGGCCAGAGTCCCTAAGTAAGCTGACACTGTATCTAAAAAACTAGGATAGCTAACAAAAAATGAATACATTTTAATACAGGAACTTTTAATCAAAAAATTCGAAAATAGTTTAAGAAAAAACTCATGAAGTAAGTAAGTTACTAATAAGGTTTAATAAAACAAGAAGTAACTGAATAAACCTTACGCCTGGCATTTTGGGACTTCTCATGGCAGCGAGACTCCTCCTCCTGGGCAAAATTAAAAATTAAAAAATAACACTAATTAATAGGTTAGGTCAGGTCAGGTAAGTCCCTTAAGAAAATTCATTTCGCCCCTAGAACATCCTATGTATCATAGTGTTGTAGTGTGTGTGGTGTGTTAAAAAGAATATTCGCCGACTCATGCTGAGGTATAAATTTTCGGGGGAAACGGAGATTATCGGAGATTTAGCAGTACGTTATTATTTTTATTTTATTTTTTTATTAGCACTATATTCATATTCTATTATTTTCTGCATTAAATCTAATGTTCGCTGGACTTCTCAAAATGTTGTTTTTAATGGTAGCCTGTACCGTAGCTTTTAGATATGGGTCAGGCTATTCCGGACACCACACAACAACACCAGCCACACACATTAAGTAGAGTATATAATATAATATAATATAATTATTTATTATATATATAATATATTAATATATTTTATACTATATATATGATATATGGTATATATTATATATATATATATATATATATATTAAACCCCCGAAAAAAAACTTCTAAAATTTTAACTCCATTTATTATATCTGATTTAATATTTTATATATATATATAGTAATATATAATTGTATATATAATATACTATTATTATATATACATATAGTATATAATATATATACTATTAATATAACTACTATAATATAAGTATATAGCTTATTATATATATATATAGTATATATATATAATCAATAATAATTTGTAAATATTTAATTCAAAAGTTAGGTAATAATTAGAATTAATTAAAAAACAAGGGCCTTGCAAAAGTAACTATTTAAACCAGATATATAGTAATGAAATAATAGAAATCTTTTTCAAGGACGTATTAGTATGAAATTGGCACTCTAGATGATAATAAATATATTATAAATTGGCAGACTAAAACAGAGAAAAATCGGTCTTCCTTGGACTTTATATACAAATAAAAAAAGAAAAATAACAATTTTTTCCTTTTTACCCTTCTTTCACGAAATTTTCAGTTCAGATAAAAAACACACAACACACACACCCACACACACGTTTCAAACCACTAAAACTTTAAAATATCAAAATTCTCTTTGAAATAATTAATTTAAGGACTTAAAAATTCCACTAAAAATAATCTACGACATTTTTCCGCAGAACTAACAACTAACAGTTCATCAATTTAAATTTTTATTCCATTCAAGATATGAGAAAATTATAGAAAGATCTTTTATATTAACTAATTTTTAAAGCAGTATATGAATTACGTTAATCTATTACAATTTCTTAAAAATTGTACCAAAAAAAAATAAAATATTTATTTACATGGAAAACATAAATATTTAGAAATATTAAGTTCATTAGTAATGTTAAATATTTTATCTTCTGATTCATTTAAATTCTAATTTCCTTTTGATTTTATCGTAAATTTAGAGTGCTAGTTATTTTTCTTAAGTCGGTGGCTGAAGATACCTTTGCTCCAATTCCACACTAGTTTAACTTACGCTCTTCAAGGGGCGAATCTCAGAGAAATTACTTAGTAATTTTAATAAGCTCTCTCTCTCTCTCTCTCTCTCTCTCTCTCTCCTCTCTCTCTCTCTCTCTCATCTCTCTCTCCTCTCTCTCTCTCCTCTCGCTCTCTCTCTTCTTCATCTCTCTCTCTCATCTCTCTTCTCTCTCTTCTCTCTCTCTCTCTCTCTCTCTCATCTCTCTTCTCTCCTCTCTCTCTCTCGTCTCTCTGTCTCTCTCTCTCTTCTCTTCTCTCTCTCTCGCTCTCTCTCTCTCTCTCTCCTCTCTCTCTCTCTTCCTCTCTCTCTCTACTCTCTCTCTCTCTCTCTCTCTCTCTCTCTCTCTCTCTCTCTCTCTCTCTCTCTCTCTCATCTCTCTCTCTCATCTCTCCTCTCTCTCTTTTTCATCTCTCTCTCCTCTCTCTCTCTCTTCTCTCTCTCTCTCTCTCATCTCTTCTCTCTCTCTCTATCTCTCTCTCTCTCTCTCTCTCTCTCTCTCTTCTCTCTCTCTTCCTCTCTCTTCTATCTCTCTCTCTCTCTCTCTCTCTCTCTCTCTCTTCCTCTTCTCTCTCTCTCTCTCCTCCTCTCTCTCTCTCTCTCTTCTCTCTCTCTCTCTCTCTCTCTCTCTCCTCTCTCTCTCTTCTCTCTCTCTACTCTCTCTCTTCTACTTCTCTCTATCCAGGTGGCGAGCATGCACTGGAACACAGAGAAAAGTAGAAGAAAAATATGACGCAAGTCCAAAAGGAAGCCCAGCCTTACCGTTCCCCTTATACCCTTCCTTAAGTGAGAACTGCTCGCAGTCAGAAATCCACCCGACGAGCTTCACGGAACCGATGACGGACCACCTCACGTATGGCTATTCCTCATAGGATTTTGGGTTCTGTCCTTTGGCCAGGTGGGCCGCAACCGATGACCCCCATATCACACACACCCACCAGCGCCTCCTACTATTGCACTTTTCTTTCTCGCTTTGCCAACCTCGACCATTTTCTCCTTTTCAGGCATCCTTTAACATGACACATCACATCCGGCTTATAACCCAACACGACTAAATCCACTTCCTCTTCCCAATCTGCTTCCCAACCCTCTACTAAACCATTTCAACGTACTTCATTTACCCCTTTCTTCGACACACACACCAGCTCTCTGAACACGTTTTTCTCTTTTTACATTTTTCTTCACATCCTAACACCCCTATTAAGTGGTCCATCATGAAACACATTGATTAGACTATAGTTCTCTAAACCTACATTAACACAGGTACAACATACCCTCATGTAAAGACCTTAGCGCAATCAAAACTTAGTCCCTTTACCATCACCAACGATTTTACGCTTGCCCCAGCCACCTTCCTTGCCATTCACAACTTTCGTACGCTACACTCTGCATCATCCGGTTCCCTTTCATCCAACATATATACTAAAGTTTTAAACTCAGACACTTGTTCCAGCTGCTTACCATCTAACATAATTTCCCACCTGGAACTGCCCTCACTCACAACCATAACCTTACTTTTATCTACGCATACTTTCAAACCCCTCCTTTTGCACATTCTGCCAAATTTCTATACCACCCTCTCAAACTCTTTTCAGATATCGCCACAACAAAACCAAATCATTCATATAATAGGTAGGACACCCTCCACTCTTCTCTATTCTCCATCATTCTAGCTACATCCCCTGCCACCCCCCTTTTTAATTCTTTATCACCCCATTCATACATATTGAATAACCACGAGACATGTCACATCATGGCTGACTCCGTTTTAATATTAAACCAATCCTTTTGACTCCATTTATTCTTACACAAGCTTCACTATCGTCATATATTCCATTCAGAAGCATTTTACCAACACACACCATATATCATTAACACCTGCTACAGCTTCCATATTAGTCCATATTGCAAATTCATAAAACCTAAATACAATTTATTCTTATCTGTCTCATATTCTCCATCATTTGTTTTCAATGGTAAGTTTTGTATCCGCCCATCTCTACCACATTTAAACCACCTTGTCTCATCAATTATTCTTCCAACATACCGCCCTACTTTACGACCAAGAATATCAGCAATATCTTCCTACACACTCAATAACTAACCCCCTATAATTCTTACAGCTACCCTTAACCCCCTTATCTTTATATCTTTATATTACTGCTCTCCTCCAATCCCTCGGAACTATACCCTTCATAAACCTTGTTCACAACTTCCAAGATCAATCATCACCATATCGCCTCCGTTCTTGGTCCTTTAACCAGTAATTTCATCTATTACTGCAGATTTACCATCTCAACTTTCTCACTCTACCATTACCTAATTACTACCATTTAATTACCTCATCCCAAAACTACCTATTCCTTCTTGCAACCATCAAACCCACAAACCATTCACTATCAATTCTTCATTACTGCCAATGTTATGGAGATTTTCAAGTGTTATCTCCACACTCTCCTCACATCCATTTATCAGTTACTAAACCTCATCCCTTATTCTTATTCTATGCGATTCTCACCCTTGTCATTATCAGTCTTAACCTTACGAGTTCCTTCTAGGGAGGCTTCATATTCCTTAAGTCCTATGCTTCCTCCCTTGCAACACTGTTATTTACCGCTTTTTTTCCTCCTACGTATGCATCCTTCTTAGTATTCCTTTTTGCTCACTTATCTTATCTCCCCCAAACATCTTCTTTTGAACACCTTATCATTCGTTTCAGTACAGTAACCACGTTTCTTTCTCTTACTTTTATCCGCTTGCAGTCACCTCTTTATTCCACACTCGGACTGTTAAACATTCCGTACTTCCTAGCGTTGCACCCCCAATGGGCGGTGCGCCTTGTGTGGCGGAGGGGTTACATTCCGCCAGAGACATTCTGCTCGCCTTAGTAGCGAGGCCGCTGGGGTAAGAACTACGTCGCCGCCCCCAATCCACGGTGTGGAACAGCATACGCCAAGGGATGCAGGGCCGGAGGGAAGTTCGGTCTCAAGTATGCGAACTCAGGATACCAGGCGACTTCCTGTTTCAATTTAGCCTTACCCGCAGTATGAGCTACTGCTGCGGTGTGACACGCATATAATTCCTCAGATTAATATTTCTTTTATGGGATACGAAAAAACTTCTTCAGGGGGCACCCCCTTTAAGGCCCACTCCCAGAGCCTCAAGGCTTCTTTGGATTTCCCGAACATTCAAACTTGAAAGGAGGACTTTACAGTCCCTGTCAGGGGATGGACGAGGAATTCCAACTATGGCTGCTGACAAACCCCATCAAGGGGATACAGCATCTAATTCGATGGAGGCTATTCATAAAGCTCCAACTAACAATGCTTCGCCATTTCAGCGCGCCAGAAGAGAATAGGAGGATGGTGCAGAACGGGCACGACTTCAGAGGCCCGCAACGGCATCTCGTGCCTATTGCGCCCCCGCCTGCAGAGTAAAAACGAGCGTCGCCTTCGGACTCATAGCCAGGGGCGTTGCCAAAGAAACAGGCGGAGGCTATGGATGGGACGCAAGCACGCACACGCTTCCTCACAGTCCTACCTTAATAAACAATCAATAGGAATAGTCTCTAAAAGACTATCCACAGAGAGAAATCTTGACTAATAGGAGCAACTTAGGCCATACAAGAAGGAATCCAGGGCAGGATCGTGGAACTAGTTGGCGGCACCACACAGCCAAAGTTTCACGGCTCTATCCTCAAACCAGGGTGGGTGCAGTTCAACGCGACGACGAGGCCACAAGCAGAGTGGACTGAAATGAAATTCCGTTGTTGGACGCTTGAAACCTTGGCGAGGGGGAGATCTAAGGACATGGAGGGGGAGGAATCCCCTGGACCACATAGTACCTGACTGGCTCCTATCCAGAATAGTGCAAGGGATCGGGCAACGACAAATCCTACCTTTGATAAAGGCACATGAACTTGCTGCTAACATACTTGACGAGTGAGGGCTCTTGAAAAGGGAAGAGGAGCGGGCGATTCTTGCTGCACCTCGTCCTTTCTTTGGCACGCATACCGGAAACTAAAGTCTAAGAGCCGAAAAACCATCGCTCAGCTATAAATTTGTGTTCTGTGTCGGATCAGGAAAGAGGAGCGGAAACCTGAGATGGGGGGAGTAGGCTCCACCTCTGGCGAACTGGCCTCACCTGAGACTACACTGCCGAAGGAAAAGGGGAAACCGTTTGCTCTAAAGGAACAGGTAACGATTCATTGGTACACAGCCAAGGAGAAAAATCAAAACTGCACGAGACGTGCGAAAGAAAGGCCAAACAAAATCGCCTTGGCAAGGGGTTCAATCAGAACCCCAACTCCAAAGCTGCCATAATGGATAACAAAAACAACTATGAGCTGCCTTAAATTAATTGCACACGCAAAGCCAGCAACTGAATTGCTTCCGTCCGGACCTTTTGTAGCTAGAGGCTGCAGATAGCCTTGCCTCTGTATCACAGGAGTCCTGTTATTGATGAGAGAAGGAACAATCACAATGGCGAATACCAAGTGGAATGAGTCGGTAAGCTGCTTTACTGGTCGCGGCCATGACGCGCGGCCTGCAGTGGCTGGCGGCTGGTGGTCAATCGGTGGGTCGGGTTATGTCAAATTCCTACTGTCCAATGGGCAGATAGTTGCATCCACAAGGGATATATAGCAGGTCCCCTAGTAGAGGTCCAACCGCGTCTGGGTGTGCAAGAGCATAATGCGTCGGCATTAACTTTTGCGGGGACTCGAATGAAGCACCTCCGAAGAAATTCACAGGCTTGTGCAAGTCGTCAGCGTAAGCCGCAGGGAATGATCTTGAATGCTATGCATAATGCTCCACTCACACCCTGTGGGTATGGCAGCAAGACATCAACACAAGGTGAGTTGTATTTTTAGTAATCTTAAATCAATATTTGGTTTAATTTTTTTGATTTTTTGTTGGTTAAAAAGGAGATGTTGAAGCCCACATTCATCACATCGAACAGACAAGAGGTCTTAGACCATAAACCATTAACTAATGCCACTATATGGTCTATCTACAGATCTCGAACTGGATGTGTATGATGAAGTTCTCATATCTGGACCATAGACAATCAGGGTTCGAAATCATACGTTTTAGAGAAAGTAGATTAGAGGAGCCGGAGAATACCTAGCTTACAAACTGACTTGTATAAAAAGCCTCCTTAAACAAGCGGTGGAGGATATGGGAACTGTGTTGAGTGCAGACCTGATGTATCCACCCGACCCAACTCCAGATCAATATATACAAGATTTCATATTGAAATGTTGCTCCGCTGAAAAAAGGAGGGTAATAGAACGTCCCCCTGTGGAACAGAGAGCCTAACCACTCTAGATCTAAGAACCAGGAAAAATCTTCATAAAAGCTAAGCGGGATTAAATTGGGAACATACAAACTCCCTAACGCTTATAACAAGGAATTTAGGAAATCCAAAAGGAAGATCATGGATAAGACTCTATGTGAAAGCATTTGAGAGCCAATTCTTGCAAACTGCGCCGTCATACATAAGTGCTCTCAAAGGGACCAATCTAAAAGACCAACGGTGTCTGTACATTTATACATGAAACGTTTGCAGAATATTATATTGCTGAACTTATAAACACTCACTTTCCGCACAATGTAATAGTTGACGGACGACTGGGGAGAAGTACGATA
The DNA here is from genome assembly GCA_015478945.1 of Trachelipus rathkii. Classification (NCBI taxonomy): domain Eukaryota; kingdom Metazoa; phylum Arthropoda; class Malacostraca; order Isopoda; family Trachelipodidae; genus Trachelipus; species Trachelipus rathkii. The sequence goes on along the minus strand of JABUQX010009806.1, from coordinate 2,131 downwards.
TATGGGAATGTATTAGAAGACCCTAGATACGGAAGTCTGGTCATGGAGGTCTCTCTCCTGATAGTGGTAGAATAGGGCAATAAATTTTCCTTCGGCCGCATATAAATCTCCTGGAGGGATGGCATTCCCAAGCCTTGCTTCAACAGGAATGGAGAGTCTGCTTTCCGCTTGCTGGTACGAGGTGTTTAGGGGCAAGTCATGCCCTGGGATACGATTCCCCAGCTGTGGAGGAAGGTGAAGGGGTGGTTTTTATCCCCAGACGGGGAGACGGTCCACGTCTGACCCCAGATCCAATCGACCTATAAGTCTTACATCATTTCTTTGGAAAACAATATTGAAAAGGTGCTAGACTACCACATAAGGGTGTCGAAATCGATAGAAAAGAAAGAAATCCATCCAATCAATGGGCTACCAGTCCGGATAGAGATCAATCAGTTGCGCACTACAGATAGCGTTGGTTATCCAGAATAGAAGGAGACGCGTAGATCTGCCTAAGGAGTGGGTGTTGTCGCTTTCCTGGATGTGAGGTGTTTTCGATAGCAAACCATTTGGCTGTTTTTCTTTGGGGAAACCATGGAGATTTGCCGCCGCTCCAAGGCGTCGACCTCAACGATTCTGGATAAAAGCAATGTGGGGACAGGACGTAATTTACGGCTTGAACTGGAGGAGAGATAGATCACTGTTGACATCTGATGAGGGATCCTCCAAGGTAGTAAGGAATCATACGTGATTCAGTTTGATAGATAAACACCAAATCAGGTGAATCCGGATTTTGAGATGCCCAAGGATACGCGGGCTGACCTTGTAATTATTATTAAGGCAACGCACTAGATGGCTCTTCAATGGAACTCATGGCAACTGCCCTCAATAATATCTAACATAGGGCTTGGAAGGGAACTTGAAACATTCAATCCAATCAAAACCAGTAAAGTGCCCTTCACAAGGAAGACGAGGAAGCTAAGATACATGCCTCCCAGATTGTTGATGTCACTATTAACCCTCCCACTGAAGTCAAATATCTGGGAGTAATCATAGATCAAAAACTAACGTGGAAATTCTCAGCATGTTTAAAATGGTTTAGGGCAGAAGGTTACGGATGGCTCCTATGCAAGCGTAATAAGCGTAGCTTTGCATAAAGAATAGGCGGATTTGATTCCTGATATCATATGACCAATTGGGACTTACATTCACTGTAGTCCACGATCCCTATAATCACCTAGATGGCCTTCACTTGTTTGGTGGCCGAAGGTTGAACAAGAAGGAACTGTGCACAAAATAAACTAGCAAAGATTGCAAAAAGGATTGCTATGGCCTGAGCGATTCACGGAGCAAATGCATATCATGCCCTACTGCAGCCATGAAGGCACTGATAGGCCTCCTTCTCTTGCACATCCGAAGGGAGGCCACGTCATGTGCAACCAGACTGGCCATTCTTGGTCAAAGTTAACTAAAATGGACTCGGAACACCTTCGAAATTATTGGTAGATGTACCAGAGATGAAATTGGGCGGATGCTGTAGTTCTTCGGAACCTAATTTCCAAAACAAAAAAGCTTTGGAAGAAGTATAATCCTTCTTAAACATTCAACTTGGAGATGTAACGAAGCTGGTCCTAGAACTTGAATCGGAACCATTATGTGGTTACATGATGATCGGGTGATAGATGGTGGCACTGGCGCGGGACTGGTTGGACCCAATTGCAGGTGCAGTATGACCCTCAACCTTCTCCCCACTGTCTATCCACTTGAAATTTACGCTATAATGGCATGTGCCAGATTAAAGGTAAATAAAAAATTGCTCGGAGCAAACATTTCTGTGGCAACTGATAGTCAGGCGGCTTTCGGGGTCTGAGCTTCTGCATGTATGACTCTAAACTGTTAGGGAATGTCAGTACCTACAGCAACGGCTCAACACAACAGAGTTAATCTGATGTCGGTGCCGGGGCATCAAGGTGTACCAAGGCAATGAAGAGGCTGATCGCCTAGGTAAGAACAGGACGCAAGAGGCTGCCTAACCTGATAGATCCGGAACCCTTTCTGTGGACTCCACACAATATGTAAAAACGGCTGTCTAAACAATGGGACATAGCAGCTCATGGACCAATTACTGGACAAAGCATCCCATGGTCTCCAG
>JABUQX010009805.1:42500-64771 GCA_015478945.1 Trachelipus rathkii | reverse complement strand
TCTTTTTATATATATATATATATATATATATATATATATATATATATTATAGCATAGAGCATAGAAGAAAGAGCATATATATATATATATATATATATATATATATATATATATATATATATATATACATATTATATATATATATATATATATATATATATATATATATATATATATATATATATACAGAGGTGAACATAGTTACTCAAAAAAATAGTGTTCCGTTATCGCTAATTCGTACTTCTGCTACAATACTGGGAAAAAGTAGGTTCCGTTATCGTCATTCCGTTTCATTGAAAAGTAACGAAGCACCGTTACTCCGTTACTATTTTTAGCTTTTGACTATGACATTATTTACGGTACTTTTAGGTAATTTATTGGTTTGTATATTAAATTTTCATCATTATCACTATTATTATAACATACCCCTCATGTAAGACCCTCAGCGCACTCCAACACTTTCAATCCCTTTCCAATCACTAACGATTTAATTGTACCAGCCATCTTCCTGCCATTCACAACTCTCCTAATACACTCTGCATCATCCGTTCCCTTTTCATCCAACATATATACTAAATATTTAAACTCAGACACTTGATCCAGCTACTCACAATCTAACATAACTCTCACAACGAGAACCGTCCTACCACAACCAACCTTACTTCCATTCATAATAAAGTTTATCTTCATATTTGAAACTCATTTGTACCATATAACAGTGTCGTAACTTTTTTTATTTAAATAGTAATATTCAATATAATTATCAATAAATAAAGCTTATTTTGTGTAAATAATACTATTGAAATATAGCTTTATCGTAACCAGCAAGTTTTCATCGTGTTAACATCATATCGTGCCATTTCGTTTCCACTTATTAAAGCTGAAAAATACTGGTCTTCATCAATTAAGTTTGATATTAATTCTCACATTGTATTTGGATTACTTAATTGTATACGTTATATACTTCCGATAATAATGTTTAATAATTAAAATTAAACATTATAAATATATATATATATATATATATATATATATATATATATATATATATATATATATATATATATATATATATATATATATATATATATATATATATATATATATATATATATATATATATATATATATATATATATATATATATATATATTATATATATATATTTATATATATATATATATATATAGATGAGGTAATAAAGGATGGAATATAAAATATATTTCACGAAGATTCACCCCTTGAAGGGTGTAAGTAAAAACTAGTGGAGATGGAAAAATGTATTTGGCGTAAGATATAAAGCAAAATTGATGGAAGTAAGTATTTTTCAACTTTACAAGTAGAATTGAAGATGAAATAAGCATTGTGATTGTTAGCACGATTAGGAAAACGCTTTAGTTTTGCGATAGAAGTTCCATAATTTTTTTTCAGCAAAATTATTATTTACATTAAAATAAGCTATTTGTGAATAATTTATATTAGTTACTAATTTAAATAAAAAATTTTATTTTGTTATATAATTTTAAATAGGTTTCAAATATGTTTACTTATTTTATAAATTATATAAATAACATTTGTTATCTATTTCTTTTATTATTCAAGAATTTTTAAATAATTATTATTTCAATTTCAGTTTAATCCGAAGAATCATTAGAGTATTAGAGTACACATTTTGCCAGGCTTTTTTTGTCCTTTATTGGAAGAAATTTTATTTCAAATAGTAAAAGGAAGCCTATGGGGCTTAAAAAACTATTTACCAGAGACAAGTGAAGGTAGTTAAAAGCCTGATTTATTAACCTAAACATACTTTGCTGACAATGTATGTGTTCGTATACAACTATGTATTATTTTTTTAATTTTATTTACTACTTATTTCAAATTTTTTCTTGCTCTAATTAATTAAAATGTTTTATTAATAAGGTGAAACTGATGAAACCATTCAAGAACATATAGAATTCTTAAAGAAAGAAAAAAATATTATAATTATTTTTTATTATTATTATTCAAGGCAATATCCATATTCCTTTGAATCTACTAGTCTCTTATAATTAAGGCATTATAATCTTATATATATATATATATATATATATATATATATATATATATATATATATATACAGGTATATATATTATACATATATATATATATATATATATATATATATATATATATATAAATATATATATATATATATATATATATATATATATATATATATATATATATATATATATATATATATATATGCCATATTATTATTATTATTACATATTACACCTGCATATTAATATTATTATTACATACATATATTATTATTACATGTTATATACATATACATACATATTATATTACATATATTATTATTACATACATATATGGCATATGAGCATATTATGTTATATATATATATAAATATATACAGAGGCGGTGAACATCGTTACCTCAAAAAGTAGTCTGTTATCGCTACCCTGCACTCTGGTTACTGGGAAAAGTGAAGTCCTGTTTATCGTCATTCCACTTCCATTGAAAGAATCAGGCTTAACCGTTACCCTGTTACTTTAGCTTTTGACTATGACATTAATTACAGTACCTTAGGTAATTTATTGGTTTGTATATTAAATTTTCATCATTATCAGTATTATTAAAACATACCTCAAGGCGCGTAAGACTCCTAGCGCACTCAACATTTAATCCCTTTCCAATCACTAACGATTTAATTGTACCAGCCATCTTCCTGCCATTCACAACTCTCCCAATACACTCTGCACTGTCCGTCTCTTCTGTCTCAACATATATACTAGACATTTAAACCTAGACACTTGATCCAGCTACTCACAATCTAACATACCCCACACCAGAACCGTCCTTACCATTAACCATAATTCTTGTAAGTTTATTTTGGTATTTGAAATTATTTAAAATTATAACAAATAAAATTTTTATTTAGCAGTTTTCTCATCGTTAATCACTACCTACTATTCACTAGTGGCATATTTATATTTCCATGTTAAATATTTTTCATGCATATTATTCTTTCAGTAATTGTGAAGTTTACTGTAATTTTATGTTTTTGTTTTTTCTGAAATATTAGAAAGCCTCGAGTTCTATTAGCATAATGCTATATAATTCCGGATAATAATGTTTAATAATTAAAATTAAACATTATAAATATATATATATATATATATATATATATATATATATATATATATATATATATATATATATATATATATATATATATATATATATATATATATATATATATATATATATATATTTTTATTTATATATATTTATATATATATATATATATATATAGCATATATATAGTGAAAGAGTATATAAATATGTATACATATCCAAAGCTATTTAGTCGTATTTATATTTGCTTGCACATAAATTTTGCACAAGTAGGTAAAGAAAAATATAGAGGCAGATTCACCCCTTGAAGGGTGTAAGTAAAAACTAGTGGAGATGGAAAAATGTATTTGGCGTAAGATATAAAGCAAAATTGATGGAAGTAAGTATTTTTCAACTTTACAAGTAGAATTGAAGATGAAATAAGCATTGTGATTGTTAGCACGATTAGGAAAACGCTTTAGTTTTGCGATAGAAGTTCCATAATTTTTTTTCAGCAAAATTATTATTTACATTAAAATAAGCTATTTGTGAATAATTTATATTAGTTACTAATTTAAATAAAAAAATTTATTTGTTATATAATTTTAAATAGGTTTCAAATATGTTTACTTATTTTATAAATTATATAAAAATATTTGTTATTTCTTTCTTTTATATACATTCAAGAATTTTTAAATAATTATTACTCAATTACTTTAACTTTAAGCCGAAGAATCGGTCATATAATATGCCACATTTTGCCAGGCTTTTTTGTCCTTTTAGTTTTCGAAGAAATTTTATTTCTAAATATTTTAAAATCGATTCTGTCAACTATACTGAACTTCTTTTTTTTTTTTTTTTTTTTTTTTTTTTTTTTTTTTTTTTTTTTTTTTTTTTTTTTTTTTTTTTTTTTTTTTTTTTTTTTTTTTTTTTTTTTTTTTTTTTTAAAGAAAGCAAAGCAAGATTTTATTTTTTTTTTTAATTTATTTACCAATTTAGAATCTTTAAATAATTATCTAGGAGAAAATTTCAGTGTTAATGTACATGTAGAATTCCCCCAATTAAAATTGTATAACATATAACAACTGGTTTGAATGATCTTTTATAGACTAGAATTATTTTTTTTAACAATAACCAATTAATATCGGTTTGGATATTAAAATTGATAAATATTTAAACTAAAAAGATTTCATAATTCCTTATATATATATATATACATATACATATATATATATATATATATATATATATATATATATATATATATATATATATATATATATATAAGTTATATATATTCTCTGATAGAACTATATATGTATATATATATATATATATATATATATATATATATATATATATATATATATATATATATATATATATATATATATATATATATATATATATATATATATATATATATATATATATATATATATATATATATATATATATATATATATATATATATATATATAAAGAGATATATACAGAGGTGGACAGCATCGTTACTCAAAAAGTAGTTCCATCGCTAATTCGTAATTTGGGTTACTGGGAAAGTAGTCTAACGAAGCGCCGTTACTCCGTTATTCCGTTACTTTTAGCTTTTGACTATGACATTAATTACGCTACCTTATATAATTTATTGGTTTGTGTATATTAAATTTTCATCATTATCATTATTATTAAAACATACCATGTAAGACCCTAGCGCACTCAACAATTAGTCCCTTTCCAATCACTAACGATTTAATTGTACCAGCCATCTTCCTGCCATTCACAACCTTCCTACTACACTGCATCATACGTCCGAAGATCTAAACATATATACAAATATTTAAATACAGACACTTGATCCAGCTACTCACAATCTATAACATAACTTCACACCGAGAACTGTCCTTACTCAATAACCATAACCTTACCTATCAAGATATGTTTATTTTATTTCAACTGTCGAAGAATATACCGCAATATTTTATTTAATTAGTAACAACGTCACTTATTCATAATAGCTTATTTTAATGTGTAAATAATACTTGCTGAAAAAAATTATGGAATTGCAAAATAAAGCAGCCAACACTACCTACTTGTAAAAGTTGAATTATCATCTACCACGAAATAATACTTGTACTCTTTTTTTAATGCTGTTTCAATATCAGAGCTCGAAATTTTAATAGTACAATGCTATATACATTCGATAACAATGCTTTAATACCAAAATTAAACATTATATTAAATAGATGGTATATATATATATATATATATATATTATTATATATATATATGATATACATATTATTATTATTATTATATAGGCGGTTATATATATATATATATATATATATATATTTATATATATATATATATATATATATATATATATATATATATATATTTATAATGTTTAATTTTAATTATTAAACATTATTATCGGAATTATATATAACGTATACTGGTAAAATTTCAGGCTTCTGAAATATTTCCAGAGAAAAGAACAAGAACGCTTATTAAAATTACAAAGTAATTATTTCACGAAGATTCACCCCTTGAAGGGTGTAAGTAAAAACTAGTGGAGATGGAAAAATGTATTTGGCGTAAGATATAAAGCAAAATTGATGGAAGTAAGTATTTTTCAACTTTACAAGTAGAATTGAAGATGAAATAAGCATTGTGATTGTTAGCACGATTAGGAAAACGCTTTAGTTTTGCGATAGAAGTTCCATAATTTTTTTTCAGCAAAATTATTATTTACATTAAAATAAGCTATTTGTGAATAATTTATATTAGTTACTAATTTAAATAAAAAATTATTTTGTTATATAATTTTAAATAGGTTTCAAATATGTTTACTTATTTTATAAATTATTTAAAAATGGTTGTAATTTATGTTTGTTTATATACATGATATAAGAATTTTTTTAAATAATTATTATTTTAATTTCTCTTAGATTTTTATCCCGAAGAATCATTAGAGTATTAGAGTACACACATTTTGCTGTGGCTTTTTTGTCCTTTAGTTTTGAAGAAATTTTATTTCAAATATTTTTAGATTCTTAGTTAACTCATGAACTTCTTTTTTAAATATTAATTGAAAATATTTTGTCCTATAATATAATGGGTATTTTTTTCTATTTTTTTTTTTATTTTTTTTTTTTAAAGAAAGTAAAGTTTTAAGAGGTTTTTTTTTTTTTTTTTTTTTTTTGTACTAGGTATTTCAAATTTTTTCTTGCTCTAATTAATTAAAATGTTTTATTAATAAGGTGAAACTGATGAAACCATTCAAGAACATATAGAATTCTTAAAGAAAGAAAAAAATAAAGTTAGCCCAGATCACGAAAAAGTGGCTGCTTCCACGAACACCACATTTGGAGGTAAAAATGATAATCTTTACATATTATTATTACATATACATACACATACATACATACATACATATAAGAATACTCTAAGAGGAGGAGGAGAGGAGGAGAGAGGGAGAGAGAGGCATAGGTGTAAGCAGGAGAAGTATATATATATATATATATATATATATATATATATATATATATATATATATATATATATATATATATATATATGAGAAAGAGATTATATATATATATATATATATATATATATATATATATATAAATATATATATACAGAGGTGAACATCGTTACTCAAAAAAGTAGTTCCGTTATCGCTACTCCGTACTTCTAAGTTACTGGGAAAAAGTAGTTCCGTTATCGTCATTCCGTTTCATTGAAAAAAAAAGTAACGAAGCACCGTTACTCCGTTACTTTTAGCTTTTGACTATGATTCATTATTTACGGTACTCAGGTTAATTTATTGGTTTGTATATATTCAAATTTTCATCATTATCACTATTATTAAAAAACATACCCTCATGTAAGACCCTAGCGCACTCAAGACTTAATCCCTTTCCAATCACTAACGATTTAATTGTACCAGCCACCTTCCTGCCATTCACAACTCTCCTAATACACTCTGCATCATCCGTTCCCTTTTCATCCAACATATATACTAAATATTTAAACTCAGACACTCTGATCCAGCCACTCACACCCAACATAACTTCACCGAAACCATCCCTACTCACAACTACCAATTTTATCTACACAGCTAGCATTGTGAAACTCATTTGAAATTATATAACAAAATAAAATTTTATTTAAATTAATTAATATAATTTATTGCACAATAGCTTATTTAATTTAAATATTATTTACGAAAAAAATTTATCGCAAATAAAGCGTTTTTTCATCGTGCATTACACGCTTGTTCACTTACTTGTAAAGTTGAAAATACTTACTTCACTTCACTCAGTTTATTTTCATATCTTCTGGTGATCTTTTCGTGAATATTTTGCATGACAGTGTTTTGCTCTTTTCAAAGATTACTGAAATTTTGTTATACGCTATATAATCCGATAATAATGTTTAATAATTAAAATTAAACATTATAAATATATATATATATATATATATATATATATATATATATATATATATATTTATATATAATTTTTTTATATATATATATATATATATATATATATATATATATATATATATATATATATATATATATATATATATAATATTTTTTATTTTTAATTATTAAACATTATTATCGGAATTATATATAACGTATACTGGTAAAATTTCAGGCTTCTGAAATATTTCCAGAGAAAAGAACAAGAACGCTTATTAAAATTACAAAGTAATTATTTCACGAAGATTCACCCCTTGAAGGGTGTAAGTAAAAACTAGTGGAGATGGAAAAATGTATTTGGCGTAAGATATAAAGCAAAATTGATGGAAGTAAGTATTTTTCAACTTTACAAGTAGAATTGAAGATGAAATAAGCATTGTGATTGTTAGCACGATTAGGAAAACGCTTTAGTTTTGCGATAGAAGTTCCATAATTTTTTTTCAGCAAAATTATTATTTACATTAAAATAAGCTATTTGTGAATAATTTATATTAGTTACTAATTTAAATAAAAATTTATTTTGTTATATAATTTTAAATAGGTTTCAAATATGTTTACTTATTTTATAAATTATATAAAAATATTTGTTATTTATTTCTTTTATATACTATTATTATTCAAGAATTTTAAAATAAATGTCACTGAACACTTAAAGTTTGAATCCCAAATCATTAGAGTATTAGAGTACACATTTTTGCTGTTTCAGTCCTTTAGTTGTTGCCTTATTTCCAAAATATTTGTTCCTTTCACTCAACTCCCCTGAACTTCTTTTTAAATATTTTTTTTTTTTTTTTTTTTTTTTTTTTTTTTTTTTTTTTTTTTTTTTTTTTTTTTTTTTTTTTTTTTTTTTTTTTTTTTTTTTTTTTTTTTTTTAAAGAAAGCAAAGCAAGACCTGTGAAAGATTGTAAGAACTGTGTTGATTTTGAGATCTGGTAAATAATTATCTTAGGGAAAAACACAAGCCACCAATATTGAGCATTCCCCATAATTTGTACCAAGTAAATATATAAATAACTGGTTTTAAATGGTTATTTGTAAATACGATTATTATTTTTATTATTATTCAAAATTCTTAATATTTGTTAAATTACTAAATATTTAAACAATAAGTATTATAAAATTCTTATATATATATATATATATAAATATATATATGTATATATATATATATAGAGTATATATATATATATTTTGATATATGAAAGGAGTGAAACAAATCACAGGGAGCAGCAGTGAGTAGTGATATATATATATATATATATATATATATATATATATATATATATAAAGAGTATATATATATATATATATATATACCGTATATATATATATATATATAGTATAGTATAGAGTATATATATATATATATATATATATATATATATATATATATATATATATATATATATATATATATATATATATATATATATATATATATATACAAAGGGAACACACAACAAAAGTAGCCCCAGACGTTGGCCTGTACTTTGCCATTGGGAAGTTCCAGTTACCGCCCGCCCTGTTTCATTGAGTGCTAACGAAGCACCGTTACCCGTTACTTTTAGCTTTGATTATGACATTAATTACGGTACCTTGGGTAACTTATTGGTTTGTATATATTAAATTTTCTTATCATTATCATTATTATTAAAAAAAACATACCTCAATGTAAGACAATAGCGCACTCAAGACTTTAACCTTTCCAATCACTAACGATTTAATTGTACCAGCCACCTTCCTGCCATTCACAACTCTCCTAATACACTCTGCATCATCCGTTCCCTTTTCATCCAACATATATACTAAATATTTAAACTCAGACACTTGATCCAGCTACTCACAATCTAACATAACTTCACACCGAGAACTGTCCTTACTCACAACCATAACCTTACTCTTATCTATACGTTTACCTTCAAACATCTCCTTTCACCCTGCTAAATATCTCTACCAATCCTCTCAAACTCTCAAACACAAACCAAATCATTCGCATATAATAGGTAGGCACCCTCCATTCTCTTCCATTCTCCATCATTCTAACACTATCTCCTGCCACCCCCACCTCTAATTCTTTCATAACCCCATCCATATACAAATTGAATAACCAAGAAGACATAACACATCCCTGCCTCACTCCGCAATTAATATTAAAACAATCACTTTCAACTCCATTTATTCTTACACACGCTTCACTATCGTCATACATACTTTTGATTCCATTCAGAACCTACCACTCACCATATATCAATGAAACCTCCCTAGAGAGCTTCCTATTAATCATACCACGCTCTGTTCTATATCCAAAACCTAAATACAATGTATTCTTTTCTTTCTCCTTCCTTTTCTTTTTCTTTTGTTTTAATTTTTAGATTTGATTTTATTTCTTTTTCCACTTCTAAACGCACCTTGTTCTTCACAATGTCCTTCAGTCACTCGACGCACTCTCTTTCGACCAAAATACCAGTATATATCTTCCCTTCTACACTCACAAACTAATTCTACATAATTTTAGTTATCCTATCTCCTTTACCCTTATCTAAGGATACCATTACTGCTCTCCCCAACCTCGAAACTATACCTCCATAAACGCTTTGTTACACAACTTCCAAATCCAAATCACCACCATTCCCATTCTTGATCATTTCACCGGTAATTTCACATATACCTGCAGATTTACCATTCTCAACTTTCTGCCCTACCCATTACCTCCTCCCTCCTTACTAATGACTCATTCCAAAATACCATTACTTACATTCATACACTATCAATTCTTCACACACACAAAGAGTGCATTTGAAATGTTCCCACCACACTCTAGTTACATTCATTTCATCAGTTACGAAAGCACCATCCCTATTCATTATTCTATGCAGATCTCCTTATTCCTTATATATATATATATATATATATATATATATATATATATATATATATATATATATATATATATATATATATATATATATATATATATATATATATATATATATTAAAATAATTTTTCTTTTGATCTGGTGGTCAATTACGTCAAATATCTGCAAAGAAAGCCAAAATAAAATGTACGGACTAAAAGTAATGAGGAAAATAACTTATTCGGTGCGTTACATGAAAGAAAAAGTAACGAGTCCGTTACTCCGTTACTCAAAAAACTAGTTCCGTTAGTAACGGAGTAACGGATCGTGCCCACCTCTGTATATATATATATATATATATATATATATATATATATATATATATATATATATATATATATATATATATATATATATATATATATATATATATATATATATATATATATATATATATATATATATATATATATATATTTATTTATATATATATACTCCCAGTATATATTATTATATATAGTATGATAGGTATATGGTATATATATGAGAGAGAGAGGAGAGAGGAGAGAGAGCATATATATATATACATATATATATATATATATATATATATATATATATATATATGTAACATATATTAGGGGAACAAAATGATTAGTATTGAAAACTGATTGCATGCATACAATAATGTCAGTATCATGGTCTAATTTAATTGTTAGGCTTTCAGGGCTGTGCGATCTCCTACCTCTTAAAAAACAGACCACCTGGCCTGGGCATTGAAGAACATAAACCAAATTTCACTCACTACTACGTATCTGATTTGATGAAAATTGGTGATAAAGTTATTTTATATTGCAAAGTCAATGGTTCAAATAAAATGTTTTGAGGCGAATACGTTTTGAGTTCCCATTCAAACCTTTTTGGTGGGCCCTCCCTTAACTTCCTAGAAGGACCCATAATTACTTTAATTATCAAAATAAATCAAGCATATATACTGTATATTTGAAAGTCTAGAACTAAAATATAAAAAAACTATATTACACTTTCTATATTAGTTCTAAAATGGTAGAATAAAAATCAAATTTAGTTGATCTTTACCTGTGAATGTTTCTGCCCATGGTAAAATGATTTTTATTATTTAGTTCTAACTGCCTGGCTCAAGCATTTTACCCTTTAATAGTTTTACTAGTATATAAAACCCTCGTAGTTTCAGCACTTTTTTTGTACTTTGGTATCTGTAAAACTTATAGCATTCTCTTATTTTCATATTTGTGCAATTTATCACTAATACTTGCAGTTTCTAACTTTCTCTGCTTCTCTGCTTTGTTCAAATTTTATATAACTATTTTGATGATCTATATTTAAGTTTTCTATTTTTCTAGCACTCTTTCTATCTATAATTTTTTTTGACAATACCATATTCTTGATCTGCCCTCGTTTGGCATTCTCCTTTTCTTTCTTATGCATTTCATATACCAACAATGATTGTGATACTGAACCTGACCTAACACTGGATGATTTGACTGACATTGCCACCTGCATTACTAAGCACTAATTGTCATTTGATCTTATTTTTTTAGGCTTTTATTTATTTATTCACACATCTACTAACACGCTTTCCCTAACTTTTCATGATATGATTTCAGTTTTATCAGAGCCACCGCTGAATTTTCCTAGGTTCCAGAGATTCACAGTTTGCTAATTTCATTCAAGGTAAGCACTTATCCCCATGCTTTCACTCCCTTTTTTATTTAATTCAAGCTCATCTGTTTTGAGTTCTGAAAGATAGGTCTAGAATGGTTTAAAAATGCAGCTTATAATTTTACCCTTTTGTTATATATATTGAGCTGTCATCATTTTCCAGTTTGCATTTTTTATACCTTCCTCGGAATACTAAATCCCATTCATTTTTTCCCAAGTCTCTGACTTACCTCTTTTATTATTATTACATATTATTATTATTATTATTATTATTTTTTATTATTATTATTATTATTATTATTATTATTATTATCTATTATTATTATTATTATTAATTATTATTGCAACTTTCATTAACTCCTCACTTTAAATTTTTTAACACTATATATATATATATATACATATAAATTCATGTATTTCGTATACATAAGTTACCTCCGTATATTTATTAATTTATTTTTAAGCTTAAACTTCCCCGTAATTAGCTAGACCTTTGGCAATATTTTGTTCCTTCAGTTCCTGATATCCATATCAATACCATCACTTTTGCATTTTTCCTATTCAAGAGCATAGACTCTCAAACCTATTTCGTCCAACGCCCACTTTGAAAATCAATTATTTTTCAACGCCCCCCAATTTTTTTTTTTTTTTTTGTATTCTTTTAAACATTAAATTTTGATATATATATTATAAAAATAAATATATATATATATATATATATATATATATATATATATATATATATATATATATATATATATATATAAATATATATATATATATATATATATATATGCTACATATATATATATATATATATATAGTATAAACATATTATAAAGAAATATGAACTAAAATTACTAAATAACTTCAACATTTTTTTCTAGAAATGGGCCTTCTACCGCCCCCCCCCCCCCCCCCCCCCCTCTAGGCCTCCAGCGCCCACAAAGGGGCGTTATCGCCCACTTCTGAGAAACACTGTTCAAGAGCAACGTGCTGATCCTTTCGCCAACAAAAAGTTAAAACGCAGTTCATCGGATCATTTATTTTACAATGGTCGAAGTATGAACAGGTTCTGTATAAAAATATAAGAATGCAAAACATAATATATATTTAAATACATAATATAATAATATATAAAATAAAATACTTTGCATTTAGTTTCATTTAGCTCCTTTTATTATGCTGAAAAACTTTAAAAGTTATTTATTTTATATATATTTTTTTTATGATACATTTTTACAAACAAAAAAAAAAAAAAAAAAAAACTTTTACATTCAAAAAAGCACTTATACCTTAACTACAATTATAACAGGTTCAATTGACCTTCAATACTGATGAATATGGGTTCCAAAAGGAATGGAATTTGGAGCTTTTAAGTTATAGGGGTTGTTTTATTTAACTTTATTATTTTGTGAAGTTGAAGAATTTGTCTTGTTACTCTTGGATAATTACGAATCTCTAAGCGACTTTTCTTTTAGGAACCTTTGTCTCGTTGTTGTTTCTTTTATTATCTTCCTTAACGGTTTTCGGTGTTTCTGAAGTCTTTCAATTTGTCCTTATTTTAGTTTATGCTAAGTCATTTAGGCTTTTCCTTCAGATTGTATCTTAACAGTATCTAATCTATTAATTCTCGATTTTTCTGAGCATATCTTCTTTATCTTTCCTCTTTTTTTAGTTTTTTTCCTCCTCCTGTCTGTTGTCACCGTAGAACTATAATTGATTTCATTGTCTATGCAATTTTGTCCTTCCTTAGTCAATATTTAATTTTCCTGACATGTTTTTTTTATCAGTTGAGGCAACATCCAGAGTTTTGTGAACCTCAAAGTTTTCCTTTTATATACATACATACATATTATTACATACATATATATATACATATATATATATATATATATATACATATTACATATACATATATATATATATATATATATGTTTGTTCACAGAATTTATTTATTTTTATTTTTTTCATATATTTTATTAGATCCTTGTTTTCTAGTGGAACACCATGATAACGTTTTTTGTTGGGTCACAAAATAAACAAATTATTAAAAAATCTTTTTTTTTTATGAGATCGTACGTTTGCTATAAACAAAAAAAAAATGCCAAAATCCATTTAGGAGAACCCGGAAAACAAGAAAAAAAAAAAGCTACGGCAAGGCAGATCCATCCATTTAGGGATGTAAGCCACTGTATCGTCGATCCACATTGGTTGATCTTTTTTTTACGTATCTCTGTCCAAGTGATGGCATGTGTTGTTACCTTTACTCAGAACTCAATATTACATACATATACATACATATATACATATATATATATCTATATATATATATATATATATATATATATATATATATATATATATATATATATATATATATATATATATAAGGGAAACTAATTTTTCCCTAAAACATTATTTTTTTAATCTCTTAATCTTTAAATTTTCTCACGTTTTAGCACTGAAATATATTTCCTTTCCTCATGCAAAATAAACGTTTTGCTAACTTTTATTAATTATTTTTAATATTTTCATATTTGTATCATTTTCCGTTCTCATCTTGATTAATTGCTGGTATCATATTCTAATATATAAAAAACAAAAGTAAAATAAAATTCCATATTTATATGCACCATGAAACTCATAAGGTCGGAGAGTATATATATATATATATAAAAGATATATATATATATATATATATATATATATATATATATATATATATATATATATATATATATATATATATATATATATATATATATATATATATATATAAAAGATACTTAACGGAGAGATGCTAATATTGTAAATTATTAAATTTAATGTATATGAAACGAAAGTTTAAATAAAAATGAACATTTTAAGGTGCGAAAATTAGTTTTATTGAAAGTAATTAACTTTTTTTGTGTGCTTATGTTGGGACTAGTTTGTTGCGCGTCATTCTTAATTCAATAAAATGTATTGAAAATAAGGTGTTGAGCGGTCAAACGCAAAAGAAAATGATTTTTTAAGGTCAACTAAACCTTTTTATATATGTTAGGAATTTTTATTGGCCATTTTTTTTAATAAAATAAATGTAAGATATGTAACCTTTTTCAAATATCGTTGTATCTTTTATCTGATGTGTCTATAAGTAGTATTTTAATTTTTAAAGTTAGTAAACATTAGCATAGAAGGGTATTCCTAACCTAACCTAACCTCACTCCACCTTTTGAAAATCTATTTATGTATCAAGCACGTGATCCGATCCCGATCCAGGAAACCCAAAGATCCCTGTCCCATTATTATTATTATTATTATTATTATTAGCTGAACTGATTGCGACCTACATCCGAGACCGAGAGGTATCGGCCATTTTTGATGGTATCGGTGAATGGTATCGTATCGGTTAAAATGTAATGTAGATACTTAGCCGATACTTCTAATTTCTTTGGTGAAAAATTATATGTTCCTTTAGATTCAATAATAAATCTAGTTCGATATAGATAGCTAGTACCAAGTTATGTTTTTTTTTCCTCGATTTTCTCTTAGATTTTTAGCGTTTCTCCAACTTTGTCTTTAGCGTAAAATTTACCTATTTGGACAGCCATTATTATAATTTATACAGATTTATCTACTTTTTATTGGTTGATCAATAGTATTTTTTTTTTGTACGCAATTTCGTAGAGAGCATGTGAGTGCGTGAGTGTTTTAAACTTTCTGGATTATTTATATTTTAGATATTTGCTGTAAATAGGTTTTTATCGTTCCGTTTTAAAATTTAGGTTTTAGTGTACAGTCAAATTTTCCCTCATTTCCTTTGTTTTTTGTCTATTTGTTTCTGTCTATTTTTTTTTTTTTTTTTGTGATTGCGTGCGTGTGCGTGTGCGTGTGCGTGCGTGCGTGCGTGTGCGTGTGCGTGTGCGTGCGTGTGCGTGTGCGTGTGCGTGCGTATGATAGCAGATTTTATACTGCAGGCGTGGCTTCTTTTGACTTTACCAACATCAATGGCTTGCGCACTCTAACTCTGCATCCATGGAATACTACCTCTAACTCTAAAACCAATTTTATGCTCTTGTCTGAGACCTAGATGCTAAGAATTCCTCCTTCAACTCGTTTAATATATCCAACTATAACTTATTTTATAATTTCCGTTTGAAGGGTGGAGTATGTGCCTATGTAAATATAAACATTCCTATAACACGTCTCAGAATCTCGATTCTCCTAACTTCGATGTTCTGTGGCTAAAAATCTTTCTCTCTACTAACTACAATATTCTTATGTTTCTGCTACTGTTCTCCTAACAGAACAGATTTTCATTCCTTTTTTGATTACCTTACTACTTCTCACGAGACTCTTATATCTTCTCATCCAAATACTGAGGTCCTCTATTTAGGGATTTCAATGTACACAAAACTGAATTATTGGGTTCCTCTCGTACTGATTTAGTTGGGAGGAAGCCGAATCATTCAGTATTCTCAACGATCTGGAGCAACTGATTAAATAACCTACACATTCCGGATCGTCCCAACCACTTCCTTGAACACACTTGACCTATGTTTCACCATCAGTCCTCCTTTTCTCTATAAATACAATTCACCTTTCGCTTCTATATTCTGGTGCCCACAACCCTCCCACACCTGTCCTGGCACTTTAGCGCCTGATTCAGCATTGCGTTGCTTCTACGCTAACTTTAAATAATTGAAGTGACTGCTTTTACTCTTAAGACGCTTCAGATTCTGCTGATAAAGTGGGAACTGTAATCGTTAATGGGATGAGCAGGTTCATTCCTTCTGACTAAATCTTTTCTCCTCAAAAATCCATGGTTCGATCGTGTGCTTAATCTCTGGCCATTCAGGCTAGAGACACTGCATCGGGTGTGAAAAAAATTCTCGTTCTCCTATCACTCTTTGCCAATTTTCATTCAGCTAGAAATCGTTGGAGGATACGCATCGAGAAATGCGGACTTTCAGCAAACGAAAATGCGCTGACCTCCTGGTTCCCTCCCACCAACCCTGGCCCTTGCCAAAACACCCCAACAACCCCCAAACCACCTCCCATTCGCCCACGCATCCTGCTGCCACCACCCAACCGAAAAGGCCAACTTCATCTCTCGGCCTCCTATTTCCGGCTGATCCGAGTTTGAAAATGTCTGCCTTCCTCTTCCTCCCATTTCTCCTCAAAGTCTAGCCTGAAGATCCCCGTCATTTCCCATTCTGATCGGATGCATGAGCCCTGAAATCTATGAAGGCGGTGGCCCGGATGGGATTCTTTCATTTTGAGGTGCCTGTGCTGGCCCCTCCTCCCTGTTCAACTATATTTCTATGCCTCAATACTCAGCACTTTCCCCTCAGTGTTGCAGCGCGCATATGTCCGACCTATTTCAAAAATGATGCTGCTCTGATCCTTCTAACTATCGCCCTGCAGCTCTCACTTGCATTCTTTCTAAGATCTTTGAAACCTTCTCAACTCTCACTTCTTAGATCATCTGAAATCTCTTTCCCTTCTTTCTGCTTAACCAGTACGGGTTTCACTGCTCGAGATCTACTGGCGATATACTTTGCTGTTTAACAGATTTTTGGTTTTCCGCCCTTAGACTACGGGGAGACTTGGGTGGTTGCGCTTGACATATCCAAAGCATTTGACTGGTATGGCATCGTGTCACTGTTTCCAAGCTCCCTCCTTTTGTCTTCACTTTGTTTTACTTTATGTTCAGCTTTCTTTCAACCGCTCCAATGTCGTTGTTGATAGCGACTTCTTCTGTCAATGTGCCCTCAGGGCCCTGTTTTATCTCCTACTTATTCCCTGCTTTCATCACCGTGATCTTCCTTCACCTGCATTATCTAACCTTATCCACCTGCGTCGATGACTTGACCCTTCATTCTTCAACCTCATATCAATTCTGCTACCTCTTTTACTTCTAGAATTGCCTCTTCTTAATCTTTCCGACTTCTATTCCTCAGCCGGATCTGACATAATTAGTTGGCCGTCCTCGCTTGTGAAATTTAATTCTTTAAACCCAACTTCTACAACCTCTCTTTAAGACAGTTAACTTTTTCTTATCTCCTTTCGACGGTTCTTTTTCGTCTCTCCTGTTGACAATATAAACATCCTTTGACCTTAACATAAACAAAAAAAATGTTTTGAAAACCTCAAATCACAGTGGTTGCTAGGGTGGCCTCAAAGAAACTGGGAGTTCTGTTTAGAGGCAGACTTTTTTCCTCTTCTCAGTTGGTCCACCTATACAAGGGTCTCATCCGCCTTTGTATGGAGGATTACTCTGGTCTCATATCTGTGGGGGCGGGGGCTCTGGTTTCATCCTGCTTGGACAGGGTTGAGTCAAAGGCCAAAAAGCTGCTTATAAACTGTCTTGTACTTTCTAGTTCACTTGCCAGGCGATGTTGGTGCTTTATCCTTTTCTATAGGTACTGAGGCAAGTGCTTGAGGGAACTATCCACTCGCGTACCACCACCTTTACGACGCCCTCGTAGCACAAAAGGTGCTGTGTCGGCACATGAGTTTTGTGTTGATGTTAGTAACTCCAGACTGGTTCGCTGCGGTGTTTCTTCTTCCTGCCACCTCTGTTCTGTGGAATTCTCCTCCATTTGCAGTTACTGAACTTGATCTTCCTCACCTGAAAAATTTATCTTTGAGAATGAACGCTTAATTTGCGTTAGATGGATTTTTTGAGGCGTTCAACACCACTCCTTGAATAGGGTTCTGCCCTTTGAGCGGCGGTGGCAACTGTAAAAAATACAAAATAAAGGCCTTAATAAGGAATTCTTTAAGCTAGCTGAAACCCCACAAGAATGACATCTTTGACGGTGAACCACTTCTAGAATGCATTAAAATAGCATAACCGAGGAGCTTGCTCGCTTGACAAAAAAAAAAAAAAAAAAAAAAAAAGACAGAAAAGTGGAAGCCGCCTTATCTGCAACCCCTGGAAACAGCACTGATAGTGACGATGGTGGCTTTTCAGCAATTAAACCTACTGAAGATGAGATTTGATATGTTAGACTTTGATAAGTTCATGGCCGAAATTGCATTGACATCTCATTCACCTTCAAAGGAATCACACCAAGGAACCTCATCGTAATCAAGGAGCAAAGATAATTCAAATTTGCAGTCTGTGAAAAAGGAGATGAGGGTCTACGAAAACATGATATGCTGCCTAGAAGAGAATCCTTCATGCGGTGGCATGAAAATGGGCCAAGGTTTTCCATATTATCAGTGCTTGCAGGCAAATAATTATCAGCACCTCCTTCATCAGTCGAGAGAGAGAGCGTATTTATAGTATAGGTTAGGTAGGAATGTAAACACCCCAAAAAGGAACAGTCTCTCGCCAGATACTAGTGAAAGCTTAATGTTTTTGCATCACAATTTGTGAATTTTTGAATTTGAGTATTGAATGATATCTATCTTAAAGGAGTATTTTATTGTCAATGTTTGAGTAATAGCATTTTTTTTTTAACTTTCGGCTGATTAATTGAGGTCTCTCTTCATTATTCTTTTTATTCTTATATTGTAGCTAGTTAAAGAATCTTCTTGTAAATTGTAATGTTAAAACATAAAATATAGTAGCCAAACTTTAATAATTTACTTGAAGTGGAATATTTTTTAATATTATATTTGCAATTATTATTCCTTAAAGGTACTATTTTAATTTATTAATATTATATTTGCAATTATTATTCCTTAAAGGTACTATTTTAATTTATAAAATAAATATACTTGGGCACAACCAAGTATTGTTTGTACAGGGAATGCAATCTTGAGTTGCCTAGCAGTGCACAAATGTTCTATCTTATTACTGTGTATTTATTATATTAATTAAAGCATCGGTATCGGTATCGGTATCGGTATCGGCACCTAAAAATAGAGCACCGTATCGGTATCGGCCCTTCATCGGTATTATCCCACTATACAGGAGTATATATATATTATTATTACATACATATATATATATATACATATATATTATGGTTACATATATATCTATATATATATATATATATATATATATATATATATATATATATATATATATATAGTTATAAGAGTATATATATATCTATATATCTATATATATATATATATATATATATATATATATATATATATCTTTTATGGTGCAATAATTTTTTTTATATAGTTATTATATGATACTAACAATAAATGTCATTATGAATAAACAGGATCAAAATTTGAAATAAAAAAAAATTATGTAGAAAAACTGCAGAGGTTTAAAGAATCTGATGATGGGTGTGCTCTGAGCCACAGCGCGAAGCTCGAGATAGTTTCTATGTGCAAAAAACTGTAACTGAAAACAAGAAAGTGTTATACCAAAGTTGATCTCATGGTAGGTTATGTTGAAATTCAACGCATCGTCGATCAATATAGTTTTGTAAGGTTATGTTTTACCGCATCGTCGATCAAATATAGGTTAGGGTTGCGTTTTACCGCCCTCTCTGGGCCAAGCTAGTTAGCGTTATGATGTGTTTTGTTATGTATACACAGAATCTACATATAATAAGGAACGAATTTTACCCCAAAACATTATTTTTTTACCCTACAATGAATCTCTTTCACTGGTAGCACTACAAGTCGCCACCTTCACGCAAAATCATACTTTTGGCTTACTTTATCAATTAATTTTAATACTTTTATATTTCTGTGTCACTCGTGTCTTCACATCTTAATTAAATTGCTGAATCATATACTCACTAATATGAATGAAATTAAAAGAAAAAACATATTATCTGAACCATGAACTTGATCATGTCATATATATTATAACATATATATATATATATATATATATATATATATATATATATATATATATATATATATATATATATATATATATATATATATATATATATATATATATATATATATATATATATATATATATATATATATATATATATATATGTAGGTATGTGTGTGTGTGTGTTTGTGTATGTGTTTGTGTGTGTTTTTTGTCAAAAATTTAAAAGTAAATTTACGATAATATTTTTTATTTTAGCTTAATTCCCTCTCATGTTAATTATATTATTTCTTTAAATATATTTTATTTATTTTCATTGATGGTGATGAATTTTGAAATTAATTTGCAACGTATTTACGACTGGAGTCTTTGGTATTGCATATTCACGATTCAACATAATTTCTCATTCAGTTCCCTATATTCAAGAATATTAACATCTGATTTATTTTAAACGGGACAGTCCCGCAAACAACCAATTTTTTGGTTGCCTTGGCTTTCGTTCTTTTACAATTAAAATGTAAAACACAACAGGTGTTTCTCATCTTTTAGAATAAACTGATTTTTTTCTTCTTTATTTGATGGATAACATTCTTTTGCTGTGGTGGCAATAATCGTATAACAAAAAAAAAAAAATAATTTTGTTTTTTTTTTTTTATTACTGATGAAAAAACAAAAATATAAATATATGATTATATTTCAGATGGTTTTCTTTAAAATATCAAAAATTTAAAACAAATAAAATTATCTAGGAATTAAAAAAAAAAAAATGGTCGGATCCCCGGCAAGTAACATTGTTAGTTATATTTATGTTATAAGTAAATAACTTGTATATTTAAGTATAATTCATTTATTTATTTACTTATTTATATTTATTTATTATTATCTATATTAATAATATAAATTATATATATCTTATATATATATACTTGAATATATATATATATAATATATATATAATATAATATATATATATTATATATAATATATATTATATATATATATATATTAGAGGTGTGGCGGGATATTCGGCATCCGCATCCGCATATGGCGGATATCCGCACCATTTTCTCTATCCGCATTGCATCTGCATGAATTTCTTGCGATAGTATTCATTTATCTGAATTATGCAGGACTAAATGTTCCCCTCCCAAAAACCTTTTTTTTCCTTGTTTTTTTAGCGCAAGATGTTCAGGACTCATTGGGAATAGTAGTTATACAACGCTTGAGAGGATGGATTAAATAAAAGCGAAGCTGTCTTCACTACGCTTGCCAACAAACACTAAGGTGAAAGACCTGACAAGTGATGGATAATGCATTTTACGGTATGTATT
>JABUQX010009805.1:22500-30000 GCA_015478945.1 Trachelipus rathkii | reverse complement strand
AGCGTAGTTTCCTAAGATGTTAATTTTTTTCCTAAGGAGCTTTACTTGCTTATCTGTAGCCGTACCAAAAAGAATGTTGAGGACGTCTCCTCCGAACTCAAAAGCAGCTCGTTTCTTTCTTGATCGTGCTGAGATCCAAGGTAACTCACTTACTTCATTTAATTTCTGGGCTAGAACTTTTACTCGAATGGTCATTAGTTTAAATTCCCATTGGTGAGCCCTTTGTGTGATCGAAACATTCAGAAATGTGGCTTCGAACGTTGGTAAGAATGAATCTTTGATGTTGTTCACTAGTTTGGTTGTTTTTATGACAGTTTCTTTTACGTCTGAGGGACATTCTAATGAAACGATTAGATCTAAATATCCTTCTATAAAACTTACTTCACCGGTGCGATATAAAACCAAACCAGGCAGAATCTTTGTTTCTTCATTTTCTTTCACTATTATACTTTGACATGTCGTTAGGATGGTGAGTAGAAACAAGATCATTTTCCCGAATTCCATTTCTGAAATATTTAATCATATTGAAGTATTTGTTTTCAGAATAATTTCAAGGTCGCCTAAATAATGTAATTAAATTTTAAATTGGAACTTAGTAATTAATTAAGCAAATTGTTTGCGTTTTAATCTTAAGTGATTTCTTAATTATAAAGTGGTTAGTAAGATTCTTACATTTACTACTTAAGTGCTTAACTATTCTAAGTTTTCTTTAACTCATACTTAATTATTTTAGTTTACTTAACTTACTTAAGGTTCTTAACTTTATTTTTAGTTACTTAACTTACTTAAGGTTCTTAACTTTATTTTTAGTTACTTAACTTACTTAAGATTCTTAACTTTATTTTTAGTTACTTAACTTACTTAAGATTCTTAACTTTATTTTTAGTTTCTTTTTTATTTTTTATTTTTCATTAAAGAAAAGTTTTTTCATTTTTCTTTTTTCTAGTATTTTTTATTTAAAAAATTGCGTTGTCCCCTCTCTGGAGCTAAAACGTATCCTTTAAAATTTTTGTAGTAAAAAAAATAAACAGAAATATAAATGATGAATAACTGTATAAGTCGAGATAAAACTAACATAATTCTAACGTTTCTAATCCAGGCTAAGGAACTTAAGCTAAAACGTACGTTGATTCTTAATCCATCTAATAAAAAAAATTTTTTTTTTCTTAATCCAGATTAATATTTTAAATACTAGGTGACAAAAGGTACACTAATGTATGTCCAACATTGTCCTAAAATTAAAGTCCATCTTCAATATTTGAAGTTCTAATCCAAACTAATGTACTTAAACTATGATCGATCTTTTTTATCTAATCCAAACTAATACATGAACAGATGCGAGTGCATATGTGTGTTCAATTTTCTTAAAATTAAAGTATCTTCTTAAAATTAAAGTGTATTCTTCGGAATTTGAAGAGTATCTCCTTAAATCTATAAAATCTATTCAAAACGAAAGGATTTCTCCTTAAATCTATAAAATCTATTCAAAACGAAAGGATTTCTCCTTAAATCTATAAAATCTATTCAAAACGAAAGGATTTCTCCTTAAATTTACAAGAATATACAGAAATTGAAATGAATTAATAGCCGGGAGGCAGATAGTAAGTCTTACCACCTCTAACTATTGTATTCAAATCCAATTTAACAGGCGGAGGTTGGACAGAAGTCTTCGCTATAGTCTTCGTATTGTCACTTGCCTCTGCTTGTTGTACAGCCTGTTCTCTTATCCTTGTTTGACTTCTTGTAATTCTTGGAGTAGAATCTCTGGGACCAGAAAACAAATTGTGTGGTCTGTAAGACGGGTCCTGTTTTCTGTCATCTCTGATGATTTCCTTGGGTGGCGATTCTACAACAGTGGGAATTTGATAGTGGCCATCTCTTTCAGGGACATTGGGAGATTTCTCTGGGGAAGGAATTCTTGGAGGGGATCCGCCGTAGGCTCCGTATATTTCACCTTCGTTTGCGGGTGGCTCCTGTGAAATTTCTCTAACCGTGGTATCTACTGAAATCTCTTGCTGTATGGGGGACAAGGATGGTCTGAACTCTCTTCTTTGACCTGAGGGGTGAGAGGGTGTTCTTTGGAAGTCATTTCTAGGAGTGGAACAGATGAATTCTTTGTCAACACGTGCTCTTCCTGCGACTACATCGCTATATCTTCTTTCTACAACTCCGTCGTTCTGTCTCTTTTGTTCTACTACTTCATCGCTTCGTCTTCTGGTTTCCACCGGAATAGGTTCTTTGATGGGGGCTTGATAGCTTTCCCAATAGTTTCTAGTCTGTGTTGACTGTGGTGGAGGAGCTGTCGGCGAAATGTATTCGAACTGAGTTGACGGCTGTGGGGGATCTGGAAGAGGGTTGTGTTCATACTGGGTTGGATGTGGTGGAGAAGTTGGGAAATAATAACGGGAAGACGATGGTTCGGGTGGAGGAGAATAATCTTCCACCTCATCCTCTGATTCGGAACCGATTCCTGATTCGCTTTTGGGCGCATCTTCATCTTTCTTCTCTTCGTCATTTTCCTTGGAGTTTAACATCCTTTTAACCTCGTGAGGATTCCAAACTTCATCGTTCGTAAAGTCGAACCGTGTATCTGCAAACTTCTCAGCGGCAACTACCTTAGCATTGTCCACATGGACCGGAAAAGTCTTACCTGAACTTCTGCAAATTACCATCAATTTGTTTGGTCCTCTCAAACATCGGACAATATATGGCCCTTCAAACTTGGGACATAGTTTTGAACTATGATAAGGCTTCTTGATTGCTCGGATGAAAACGTAGTCTCCGACTTTGAATTCTCTCTGCTTTGCCTTCTTATGTTGTTGCTCCAATGTTTTAGTCGTTTCTTTCTCCAACCTTTCTCTCGCCAAATCTCTTATATTATCGATCCTTTCCGTCAGCACATCCACCTCATCTGAAATGAACCTCATTTTCTCTGGTTTATTTACAAAAGGAGAAGCATAATCTTCCATTTCGTAAGGGACCCTTTTTACGTAACCGTGCAAAAGGAAGTGGGGGGATGAACCGATAGATCGATTGTAAGCGGAATTTATCGCGATTTGGGCGAAACTCAGATATTTATCCCAATCTTTGTGGTTGTCATTGACATAGTGTCGTAGGAAAGACTCGATATCAGCATTTATTCTTTCCACAACTCCGTTTTGGGATGCTTTGTAAGGCATGATTTCTACCTTTTTTATCCTCCAGGCCTTGCACAAGTCCTTAAACACCTGGCTTGTGAACTCCTGGGCATTGTCAGACACAAGAAGTTGGGGAGCACTGTGTCTACATATGACTCTCTCTTGCAGTGCTCGGGCAAATTCTTTACTTGTCCTAGTTTTACAAGGCACTAGTTCGACGTAACGCGTCAAAACATCACGGAAAACTAGTATATATTTGGCTCCGGACTCGGTACAAGTGGGGAGTTTTCCAATACTATCAACATGGACGCGTGAAAAAGGTGTGTAGGGCAAAGGCCATCTGTTTATCTCTGCTATTGGAGGTTTGTGACCTTTTACTCTAGCACATGATACACAATGGCTGCAATATTCTTTCACCAATTTTGCTAAGTGGGGAAAAGCGTATTTTTCCTTCACTCTCTTTTCTGTCCTTATAGGCCCTCCATGTCCGCTGCCCAGCGATGCATGGCATTGGTCTATCACCGTGTAGATCATACTGTCGGGGACCTGGATGACATAAGGATCGCTTTGTGTGGCGTAATATAAGACACCTTTAATAAGAATGTGTGGATAGGTCTTTGGGTTTTCCTTAACCCATTTCACCAATTTTCCTATTCTTGGACATTTTTCTTGTTCTTTTATGAAGGTTTCCCTATTCAGTGCAAAGTCTGTTCGAGGTAAATCACCTCTGTTTTCCAACACAGCTTGCATTACAAAAACGTTAGGTGCTGGGTGTCTACTCAAATAATCCGGCGGGATATTTGTTTTACCCTTTTTATAGACTATAGTGGGAGAGAAACTGTTTACGAACAAATTCCATCTTGCTAACCGTCCAGTCTGCTGTTTATTTCGGAAGATGAAACAAAGGGGCTGATTATCAGTGATAATGGTGACCTTATAGCCGAAGACCGTGTTTTTGAACTTTTGCAAGCAAAACACTACGGCCAGGCATTCCTTTTCTATCGTATCATAGTTCTTCTCACTTGCTCTGAGTACCCGGGAGACGAAGGAAAGGGGTTTCTCTTTCCCTTCGTCAGTAAGCTGGTACAACACCCCTCCAATCCCGTAGTCACTCGCGTCTGTATTCACGAAGAATTCCTTGCTATAATCCGGGAATGTGAGCTGTGGTTGTACGACCAACTTATCTTTCAAAGTGTCAAATGCCTCTTGTTGCTTTTTTGTCCATACAAAGGGGACATTCTTTTTTACTAGATCATACAGTGGTTGTGCAACGACTGCGAAATTGTCTATTAAAGAGCGAAAATACGAGAAGAAACCAAGTATGGACTGTGTCTCCTTGACATTCGTCGGAGGGATGAAACTTTTCATTGTTTCGACTTTCACAGGATCAGGGCTAATCCCATCTTTACCTATCTTGAATCCTAGATACAAAACTGATGACTGTAAGAAGCTGCACTTGGACAGTTTTACTCTCAAGTTGTTTTCTCGGAAAGCAGTTAGAACTTTTCTCAAATTTTCGAAGTGTTCGGCAACGTTCTTTCCTAGCACTAGTACGTCGTCAAGATAGACCTGTGCAACTGGTCCTAAAAGGTGATTTAAGGCCATGGTCATTGCCCTAGCATACGAGGATGGGGCATTGCGGTGGCCAAAGGTCAAGCGGGTAGGGCAGAATAAACCTTTCCTAGTCCTAAACGCCATTAGCTTTTGGGTTTCTTCCTCTATTTCTAATGCATGGTACGCGTCGAGGAGGTCTATCGATGTAAAAATCGTGTTTCCCCCGAGCGACGTAAAGATCTCCTCTATCGATGGGAGAGGATAGACGTCCTGGACACTGTAGGAGTTGAGGTAGCGATAGTCAAGACACACCCTTGGCTTTAAACTGTTCTTTTTTGCCACTACCAGTAGTGGGGAAGAATGTGGGCTGTAACAGGCCTTGATATATCCCTTTTCCAATGCTGCATCCGTGTAATCATCGATGTCCTGTAAGTACTTATGGGGCAACCGGTACTGTTTACGGAAGATTACTTTAGGAGCGTCAGGGAGTAGTTCAATTTTAAACTTCTGAAGCGGGCAGACCGGGACAGCATCATCATCAAGTGCTAGTACATCATGGTAAGTCATCAAAAGATTAAGCAAGTCTTCTAAGTACTCTGGCTTTTCAAGGATGCTGTTCTCAGCGTCTTCCTTTGACATCTTTTCTTCGATGATTTCTCTGTACACTTTCCTTAGTTCTGTCTTTGATAGACCTTTAGAGCATGTGGCTACATTGGCTGACACTACTCGCTTGTGTCCACTTATGTCTGGGCTTCTTTCAGCTGATTGGCTGATTAGTGGGTAACTATTACCTAGAGTTATCCCTTTTTTCAAATGGAATTGTTGGTCACTCAAATTAATATAGCTGAGCACAATTCTGTTATTCCTTACGGGACTGACTGTGTTTGCAATATACAGTGGTCCTCTGGAGAGAGCTGGGGTCATGATACACTTTCGCTCCAAGTCAAAATCATCTTGAGTCTCAGGTCTAACCTTTATGTACCCATATGAGTTGCTTGGCAGTATAGTATTTTCAATCACCTTCAAATCGATTACAATATCTTCATCGATCATTAAATGTTCATTTTGGTTAGGGTCAGGGTTCGTTGAAGCCTGTAAATTCTCCGGTTGAGTCGAACTTTCTTTTTTAGTAGAAGTGTGCTTATGTTTTGGCTTGGCTCCTCTGGCCGCAGGACTGTGAGGAGGAGGGGAGGCTAGGATTTCTTCCTTTTCTGGCTCCGTTCTCCTTGTCTCTCGATTCAGCTGGGCTCGAGCGGTACCGTACGATGCAGAACTTCTTTTATTTCCCTGAGGCGCGGAGGGCCTGCTTGGGGGCGTTACTGACAAAGTTGCTTCTTCTTCCTGTGGGAAATAACCGTTTGCAACGCGGTGGGGATTGACTGACAGGCTTGTCTTCCTTTGCAATGGAAGGGGACCGTGCGCAACATGTGCTGGGTCGACTGACAGGGTTGTCCGCCTTTCCTGTGGAAAAGATTGGTTCGCAACTGATTGTTCAGTTTGGTTTAAATGTTTTAAAGTTCGATCGGAATCCCTAAAATATTTAGAATACCTACTACTTTTTTCCCCCTTGGCCACTGATGGCTTGGGTGGATTCTTTCTGGGCAGAGGGGAGTCCTTTATTTCTCTAAGGCTCTCATCTGTGTGTTCTCGGACTAAATAAATACCATATTTGGCAAAGACTGGTATGTCTATCTCTTTTTCTTCGTGGATAGACATTTTTGAAGAAAACATATTCAAAGTGATGGGTAAATTAGATAAAATGTTGTTCCCCAACAACATGGACCAACTGGGTTCTCCCTGTACCTCGCTCACTTGGAAAGTGGTGAGGTAATATTCTTTGTGCATGCGGAGGTACAGCTGCACCTCTCCTCTTAACTTAGTTGGGTTGTTATCGACCCCTTGCACCACCAGGTCGGTTTTTCGGAGCGGTATCTTGAAGTTACCTTCTTTCTCTAACTCTTTTAAACGCTTGGGTGTTACGAGGGATATGCTGCTCCCACAATCTAATAAAACACACGCTCTAGCCTCCTTACTGCCTATTGAGGGAGTAAGATGGACATTAGTATAGAAATGGTGTCCCAGTTTGTATGGTTTTTCAACACTTTCCTGAAAAAATGTTTGGGCAACTTTTTTATCTTTCTCTTCATTTAATACCCACTTATCATATCCTTTCTTATTTTTTCTTCTTACTGTTTTCCAGCCTTTGCCCCCATCCGAAAATTTTCTCTGTCTGTTCTTTCCTCGGAGAGGGAGAGGAAGGGCTCTCTATCTAGGGGCTTATCTTCCTCTTCTTCTTCTTCACTTAACTCAGAGTCTCTTCGCTGGCCTTCTGCCACATAAACTCTAGTGCTCTTTTTCTCACCGGAGGGCTTGTATCCTTCTTTCTTCTTCGTGAAGGTCCTGGGCCCTCGCCTGTCTGTAGTGAAACGCTCAGGTTTCTGGGCTTTCACGCCCCTGTCCATATCAACTTGGCTGTTGTATGGAAGGAACACTTGGTTTTCTCCGGAAGAGGGTTTCCATGAAGGAGCATCTCTGCACCTGGGTTGCGAGCCCCTTTTATGATAAGCTTGGCACACCCGGCAATATGGCAATCCCCAGCGACAGGTTCTCGACGAATGGCCGATAACTTCACATGAAAAACAAACGTGGTTTTCTTTCAATTCTTGTTCGGTCACTCCTCTAATTATTCCTTTGTGTTTTCGTGGAGTTTGCTCTGTTCTTGCCTCATCTGTCTTCCTCCGGAAAACATTAGTTGATCTCATCTCTTCTCTTCTCTTATCCTCATATCTTGGTTTGTGGACAGACTCTT
>JABUQX010009805.1:0-15000 GCA_015478945.1 Trachelipus rathkii | reverse complement strand
ATATATATATATATATATATATATATATATATATATATATATATATATATATATATATATATATATATATATATATATATATATATATATATATATATATATATATATATATATATATATATATATATATATATATATATGTATATATATATATATATATATATATATATATATATATATATATATATATATATATATATATATATATATATATATATATATATATATATATATATATATATATATATATATATATATATATATATATATATATATATTACAGATAAACAACACCGATCGGAGCAGGCCCTAATCTAGGAGGGTGTACTCAATTTAACGTTCTAGACGGACGGAAACCAAGCCCAAGGAGAAAATAGCTAACATTCCCCCACCTGACCAGTTGCGAACCTGGGACCCTCACTTTGCTTGGTGAGTGCTCTACCACTGAGCTACCGGGCTCTTTTTATGTAAATAAATATAAAATACAAAAAAAATAAATACATACATACACACACAAATACAATACATATATATATATATATATATATACATATATATATATATATATATATATATATATATATATATATATATATATATATATATATATATATATATATATTTAATAATATATATATATATATATATATATATATATAATATATAAATATATATATATATATATATATATATATATATATATATATATATTATTAACATCATTATGACTATTTATAGTATTATTAACATGCTAAACACTATATTTAACACAAAATTCACTATATTTTAATATTAATCACTTCTATTCACTATATTTTAATATTAGTATTATTATTATTATGATATACAATGTTTTAATATTAATATTACTATGCTATACACTATACACTATACTTTACTATTATTCACAATTATTCACTTTATTCAATATTATCATTAACATTATTATTATCATTATCACCACTATCACTATTATTACTATTATTATTAATATGTTTTAAGCTAAATCACCACCATTCAATATTTGCTAGGCCTGTTGCTACAACCTTCCATAGTTTCCGATGGCAGAAGATTCGTGGAATGAAATTAAAAGGCATAAGAGTGTTCCCAGCCCCTCGAACCATGTGAAGAAAAATTTCCTCATGATCTGACAACCCTGATATATATATATATATATATATATATATATATGTATATATATATATATATATATATATATATATATATATATATATATATATATATATATATATATATATATATATATATATATATATATATATATATATATATATATATATATAATGCAGGAGTGATTGTAAATGTAATTTCATCATTAAAATATAAAATATAAAACTATTGAGAACAAGGTGCAAGCTTTAAAATACCTATCAGGATAGGTAAACATTCACGGTTAAACATTTTTCATTTGAACATGCGTTTCTTTTATTTTTCATTTACGGTTATCCAAACTTAAATAGTTTTTTTTTTATTATTATTATGTATAAAATAATAAAAATTTTATTACTTTGTTCTTTTATCTTTACATCAGTCTTGTAAAAAATTTTACATTAATTAAATGTTTGTCATTATATTTCTAATGCCTGAGAGAAAGAGAGAATAGAGAGAAAATAATCTTTATCCCCTACAGGCCTACACCTAGATATGGGAAAAGTTAACAGTGGTAGAATGGTAGACTAAAATAACCATTCCTCTTCACAGTAAGTACTCGATTGCACAAAAATATTCAAAATTCACTGGTTAGAAAAGGTGACAGGCATTAAATAAATATAGCTTTGCCTATATTAATTATATTTTACTTTAAGAGAAATGTTAAAATTTTTTATTTAAAATTATTCACAACAAGAATTAAATATTTCGTTACACCTCTATTTAATCAAAATATTAATTTCCATTTTACTTTAGAATATTTATGAAATGTAATTTTAATATAGCTGCCATCTGCGTCAATTTTATATATAGTATTATAAGCTGTGGAAACTTCTTCCAAAAAATAATTTTTTTCTTCGAATTGTAACAAAAAAAGCTTTTTACTTTATAGTCTAATGAACATGATTCTTGATATACTTTTTACTCTGCCTTCTTATTTCTAATCTCTCTTCTATACACACACACACACACCTACACACACACACACACACACACATATGGTTGTACGAAAGAGAATTGCAATCTTGCGACTTGTGTTAGGATTTGGGTAAAAAATCTTTTTGGAATGTCCTTATGGTCAAGGTTTGACCACGGACACCTAAGATCTAAAGACCTATAGATCTTCTAATAACCCCTAAAAGGGAGAATATATATATATATATATATATATATATATATATATATATATATATATATATATATATAATATATATATATATTTATATATATAATATATATATATATATATATATATATATATATATATATACATTTATATATATATATATATATATATATATATATATATATATATATATATATATATATATATATATATATATATATATATATATATATATATATATATATATATATATATATATATATATATATATATATATATATATATATGTATATACATACACACCGCAAAAAACTAAATATAAATTTATATATATATATATATATATATATATATATATATATATATATATATATATTCGTTAGTACAACCTAGTATACACCACGTGGCACCAATCATTAGAATTAACTGTGTACGTATTTTAATTATCTTTTATATAACTCACATGCATTATAATGAATTCAATAACTCTTCGTTATTTTAAAAGTATTGTATTCATTCATGTACGATCTTTACTCCACTGTAAGTAAAAGCAGTACACGTAAACCAAGTTTGGAAAGCTTTACTTTCATGACTAATATATCACTATGAACACATTGCTTTTACGAGTTTGTGTTTATGAAATGTTAAAATTTTCTTTCACGACATATAGTAGCTTAATATTTATAGTAAATATGGCACATTTTGCCAATATTTTATATATATATATATATATATATATATATATATATATATATATATATATATATATATATATATATATATATATATATATATATATATATATATATATATATATATATATATATTGTATATATTATATATATTTGTAACTCATGAAATGGATGTGAGGGGAGTGTGGAAAGAACATTTCGAAAATCTGTATAATATTGGCAGTAATGAAGAGGTGATAGTGAATGTGTGTGGGTTTGATGGTGCAAGAAGGAATAGGTATTTTGGGGATGAGTTTATTAGCAAGGAGGAGGTAATGGGTAGAGTGAGAAAGTTGAAGAATGGTAAATCTGCAGGTATAGATGAAATTACTGTTGAAATGATCAAGAACGGAGGCGAGATGGTGATTGATTGGATTTGGAAGTTGTGTAATAAAGCGTTTATGGAGGGTATAGTTCCAAGGGATAAGGGTAAAGGAGATAAGGGAACTGTAGAAATTATAGGGGAATTAGTTTATTGAGTGTTGTAGGGAAGATATATATGCTGGTATTTTGGTCGAAAGAGTGCGTCGAGTGACTGAAGGACTGATTGGTGAAGAACAAGGTGCGTTTAGGAGTGGTAGAGGATGTGTGGATCAAATCTTTACATTGAAACAAATGATTGAGAAAATGAGGGAGAAGAAGAATGAATTGTATTTAGGTTTTATGGATTTGCAACAGGCGTATGATAGGGTTAATAGGGAAGCTCTATGACAGGTGTTAATAATATATGGTGTTGGTGGTAGGCTTCTGAATGGAATCAAAAGTATGTATGACGATAGTGAAGCGTGTGTAAGAATAAATGGTGTCAATGGTGATTGGTTTAGGATTAATAGCGGAGTGAGGCAGGGTTGTGTTATATCTCCTTCTACACACACACACACACCTATACACACACACATATCGTTGTACGAAAGAGCATTGCAATCTTGCGACTTGTGTTAGGATTTGGGTAAAAAATCTTTTTGGAATGTCCTTATGGTCAAGGTTTGACCACGGACACCTAAGATCTAAAGACCTATAGATCTTCTAATAACCCCTTAAAAAGGAGAATATATATATATATATATATATATATATATGTATATATGTAATATGTATGTATGTAATAATGATAATATGTATATAAAAGATACGTATGTAACTTATGTATGTAGTGTTATTTCTAACCATATGTATATGTATATAATAATATATATCTTCTTCATATCATATAATATGTATATATATAATATATATATATAATATATATATATATAATAATAATAATATAATATAATAATAATATAATTATTATAATATAATATATAACATAATAATAATAATAATATATATAATAATAACAATAAAAATATATATATATATATATATATGTTAGTACAACCTAGTATACACCACGTAGCATCAATCATTAGAATTAACTGTGTACGTATTTTAATTATCTTTTATATAACTCACATGCATTATAATGAATTCAATAACTCTTCGTTATTTTAAAAGTATTGTATTCATTCATGTACGATCTTTACTCCACTGTAAGTAAAAGCAGTACACGTAAACCAAGTTTGGAAAGCTTTACTTTCATGACTAATATATCACTATGAACATTGCTTTGAGTTTGTGTTTATGAAATGTTAAAATTTTCTTTCACGACATATAGTAGCTTAATATTTATAGTAATGGTAATATGGGCACAATTTGTGCCAAGTACTTATTATATAGTATAGTATATGTATATATATATATATATATGTATATATATATATTATATATATTATATATATAGTTAATATACTTATATTCATAGTATAGATATATATCTAGTTTGTATAGTAGATAGTATATAGTATTATATTTAACACGCTACACCTACTGTACAGATGTTAGTGTGCAATTTTCAAGAATGGGGCAGAAAAACAAAGGAAAGAAAGACCGCACCAATCCCATGCCTACGCAATTCGCTCAATTTCCATATATATATATATATAGTGATTATATATTATTATATATAGTATATCATATTTATTATATATATATATCATTATATAATATAATATATTATATATATGATTATAATATATATTAGTATATACTATATATATTGATATATATGATAATATATATATATATATATATATTATATATATATATATAGGTATATATGTATATTATATATATAATATTATATATAGATATATATATTACTTAACAGGGTATATAATATATATAATAATATATATAGTATTTGTATTTGGTTATATTGCGGGTCTGTAGTGAGTAGTACTATATATTCTTATAGTATTATATTTATATATATATAATATATATATATATATATAGTATATATATATATATATATATATTTATATATATATATATAATATATATAATTATATATACTAACCGTGAATGATCTCCTATAGTTTTGCCAGGGTGGACGTTAAGAACTCACAAAAGCAACGACCGGAATCGCGTCCATTAATCTCCTCCAGTATGTTTTGGCTGATAACGTAAATAAGCCGGTGAGAGACTTACTCGCAAACCACCGAAAGAACCTGATGAACGATTGTGAAAATATAGAAAAAGATTTAAAATAGGCAAAAGTGTCTACAGATCTACAATCTTGAGGAAACATAATCCACTTGAACTAGAACTGGGGAGAGTTGGGGGTAGGTTAACGCGGGGGTTTAATTGAGCTCGAGGGATCATTCACCGCACGAAGCTACTCGATAATATGGAGAGGATAAGTGCGTCACTGTTCAAGAGATAGTTGCCTCAGATAACAATCACTCCCCGCAGAAGGACAGCGGTACCGGGTACTTGGTCGACGGTTTTCGTGTAGCGACACAACCGATTTGCACGGGTGTCCAAGCGGAACCAGAAACCCTGAACCGTGATGCGGCGAGGACACGGTAGGCCAGGCCACGACTAGGCCTCGTGGAAACGATTTTTATACGTATGCGGGGTTATGAGGCGCCACACAACCGGCATGAACATCGGCGACACATGCTGGCTGGAGTATCTACGGCAAACCAGGTGAGTAACAATGCAGTGGCGTCGACGCCTTGCGGAAACATTAATTTACCTGGCCCGGGGCCTCTGCTATAGGTCCACCACACACCACGGAACATCGAAGGGTGCGACTGGCATTTGCCCGAGAACAAATCCATTGGACGGTCGACGATGGGCAAAGGTGCTCTTTACGAGCGAGCCGAGAGTGTCTCTGTACGCCCTCGGACAGGCGGTGCAAAGTATTACACCGACGAGGACGGAGAGTCGCGCAATGCAATGGTGGCTGGCGAGCGTGCCCGTGTTTGGCAGGTGAGTCGGTTATAGTTGGGGAGGCCATCTCTTTATCGGGGCCTTACGGAGTTGCACATCCTTCGATGGAGCATCTCTTATACAGCCGTAAGGTATATATCACAGACATTCTCGAACCATATGCTCGTGCCATATTGCCCCCCTACATCGGTGAGTCTTTCATCCTAATGCATGATAATGCAAGACCACACAAGGCCAATGTGTGAACTACTACCCTTAGGACGGTTCAAATTACGGCGTTGGAGTGGCCAGTCATATTTTCCGGTACGCTTTCAAACACATGCGAACATTGGTGGAATATTTCTGA
The DNA here is from genome assembly GCA_015478945.1 of Trachelipus rathkii. Taxonomy (NCBI): domain Eukaryota; kingdom Metazoa; phylum Arthropoda; class Malacostraca; order Isopoda; family Trachelipodidae; genus Trachelipus; species Trachelipus rathkii. The sequence goes on along the minus strand of JABUQX010009805.1, from coordinate 8,348 downwards.
AGCGTCGGATCCGACAAGCTGTAGCCCCTCTCACGACCCTCCCTGACCTGCGACAGAGGCACGGCACGACGTATGGGATCAAATCACTGTCCAAGGACATTCGCCCACTCATCGAGAGCATTCCAGGATGGTGTCAACGGTGTTAGGCAGTCATTCGTGCCAGAAGGGGTTGTACATGGTATTGGAGACAGCACCACATCCCCTCGCGGCGTCGCCGTACAGAAACAACCATTGTGTGTTTGCCGTGTCGACACTCCGAACCCTACTGCGAGACCTTTGGCTGCACCTTGGCTCACACACTATCAACCTATGGTTCTGGGAGGAATCCACCATGTTATTGTCATGGTCCAATAAAGTGTTTTCGCGCTTCTTCAACTTCTTTCTACCTTCTTCGCCACGTACTTGTGGGTGCGTTACTTTTGACCGAGTAGTATAGTTATATTATAGTATATACTATATAATATATATAAATATTATATTATATATAATATATATAACATATATATATATAATATATATATATATATATATATATATATATATATATATACTATAGTTTATATATATATTATATTATATATTAGTATAGTTTGAAAAATAAGGAGATCTTCTGTTCTGGACTTTGCTTCAAATATATTACAATTCCAAAGTTAAGAAATTAGGCACCGTGCAAATAAAGATCTCGGGATAAAACCATCAGCAGCCGTTTCCTATGATAGCCTAGTTAACTGAAACAAAAATTCTTCCTTTAAAAGCCGATCTTGACATATAAGCTGAAATTAACAGGTAATACTCCATTAGAATAACCACGCTGTAAATCAAACATTACATCAACTCGCCAGCACCTTTTGTTATGCTATTCTAACATTTCAGCAGCTCCCCTCCCCCACACCTCCTGATACTCCCCATCACCAAACCATTCACACTATAAGCTCTAAGAATAACTTTGCATATCGAAATAACACGATAGGACCGTCAAACACATCCCCCGAAATATCCATCTCTCTCTCGCTCTCTCTCTTCTCTCCTCTCTTCTCTCTCTCTCTCTAATCTCTTCTCTCTCTCTCTTCTCTCTCTCTCTTCTTCCTCTCTCTCTCTCTCTTCTCTCTCTCTGCTCTCTCTCTCTTCCCTCTCTCTCTCTCTCTCCTCTCTCTCTCTCTCTCTCTCTCTCTCTCTCTTCTTTAGTCTGAACTTATCAATCAGTCTGTTCTATCAGTCAGTCAGTACTGTCCGCTGGTGTTTGTCTGTCGTCTGTGTGCTGTCTCTCTCTCGTCTCTCTCTCACTCTCTCTCTCTCTCTCTTCTCTCTATCTCTCTTCGTCGTCGCTCTCCATCATCTCTCTTCCCTCTCACATCGTCTTCGCCCTCTCTCCCTCTCCGGGCCTCGCCTGTCTCCCAGTCTTGGCGTCTGCTGCGTCATGCGTCGTGGCTCGTCCGTTCACTTTGTCGCTTTCGTTCCCTGGGGAGCTTATCTATGTTCGCCGTCGTCCTAGTGTTCGTGTTGTCTTCGGTGCCTGTCTCTCTCTCTCTCTTCTCTCTCTGTCCGGGTGGTGTTGTCTCTCCTGCTTATCTTTCTTCCTGCCCTGTCGTGTTGTTGTCTCTCTCTCTCTCCACTTTGGAAGTAATCCGCGTAATCTGCCTTCTCCTTCTCCGCTCTGCTCCATTCAAGAATGAAGAATACTTGATTTTAATGCAATGAAGGTTTTATACGCACGCTTCAAAAGATGTTTTTTCTCTTTCCTCGAGACCATTACTGAAAACACATCGAGATAGGATATCTCTTGGCTAGACTGTCGCCGTGAACTTAATGGACCATCAGACACAGAAACTCAAAACAAACTTTTTTAAATAGAATCTCTGGACCCTCCCTCACCCACGCCCCTGCTATGCTGTCCCACACACAGTGATCCGGAGGTTGCCCTTTCCGTTTCCTCCGTAGAAGGGGAGTGATGGCGACAGAAGTTATATTATGAGTATAATTATATATTATATATATAATTATATAAATATATATGTACTTATATAGTATATATATATATATATATATGATATATACATATTATATTATATACTATATATTATATTATTAGGGTATTAATATATATATAGTGTAATATATTTATAGTATATATAGGTGATTCTCCTATATTTATCGAGTTTTTAACCAATTTTGCAATCACTCTTGAAAAAGAAAAGTTTTCGTTGGGGTTTTTGCTTTGAGATAATCTCGAAAAGAGGAATGATGATTTGGCAATGGGTTTTCGTCCGCTTGCAGGGTGGAACAACTTGAGGTCGCAACAGGATACAGGTCAAAGGTCCAAACATGCTTTATAATATAGTTAATTTATTAATTAATATAATACTATATATATACTATTATATATATAGTATATATATATTATATATATTATAATTATACTATATATAATATTACTATAGAATAGTATATAGTAGCTTATAATATATATATAGTAGCTAATAGCTATATAGTTATAATATATATATATATATATATATATACTATTATATATATATACTAATATATATAATATATATTATTATATATATATATATATATATATAATATTATATATATATAATGATATATATACACCGTATATATATTATATATATATATTATATTATATATAAGATATATATATGATATATATATATATAATAATATATATTATATTATATCATATATAATATATATATAATATATATATATTATATATATATATATATATAGTTACCGTATATATAATATTATTGTAGTACATAATACTAAATATATATTGAGTACTATATATACGTATTATATATATATATTATTTATTATATATTGTATTTATATTATATTATGTATTATATTATATATATATATATATAAGTATATATATATTTTATATATTACATCGTTCCGTTCAAGCTCTTGTTGGTGGAGCAACTCTTCCTCCTTTCTTATTAATTGTGGTGTTTCTCAGGGTTCTGTTTTATCTTCCACTATTATTTCCTACTTTTTTTTTTTCCAAGATATCTTACGGCCGGCACTTAATAACTCGTTCACTCTTATGCGATGACAATCCTCCTTTCCTGCCACTCAATTCAATGTGGTTTCCATACGTTTGACCTAGAGTTGCCTTACTCGTCTACAGCTTTTTCCGATTCCAATTCTTGCCGATATGGTCTGAGATTTTCTTCTTCTCAGTGGGGTACCGCGAATCTAGTGAAAATTCAGACGGATTTAAATAAAACTGTCTTCCATATTGCCTTCTAAATGACACTGCTAGTAGCTTCCTGTCCCCGCTTCGATATCGGCGTTCTAATTCGGTCTCACTCCTGTATAACTTCATCATATTACATCTCTGGACTAAACATAAAATGAAATTGTGAAATTCTTGGAGACCTCATAGATTACATCAATTTCTAAAAGATGTTTGGTCCGTCTATTAGATAATGAGGAATGTCGTTCTATTTATTGCGTGATCGATTTTTTTTTCGTGGCTCAGCATACTCTATCTATTGCTCTGTGTTCTCCCATAGATTTTATTCGCGGCCTGTAATGGAATACCTGTTCTCCATTGGGGTGGATCCGGTTCACTCTCGCCTTATGGAGTAGGGTTGAAGGCTAAGGCTACAGAGGACCGTTATAAACTGTCGCACAGTTTTTTTCTCTTAATTTTAACTTCATTCGACCCTCTCTCTGTCTACTGCGGACGTGACATTGATTGGCGGCAATCTCTTCTTCTATAGGTATGTATACACACGGGAGGTTGCTTCGAGCGAATTTACCTCTCTCAATTCCCCACGACTGCGTGTCGCCTCTTAAACACAAAAGGTCCCTTACTCTCACATGAGACATGTTGACATATTGGAGACTTTAATGATCACTTTCGTTGTAGTGCCTCCTTTCCAGCACGGCTTGTTTTGTGACAACTCCTTGCCTCATCTATTTTATCACCATGGTTATTGCGAGTCTTTCCTCTCTTTAAAGTAGCTCACGTCTACGCTCCACTGGAGGGAATTGGCGTTATGTGTTGTAGTGCATACGGGGACTGGGTGGTTTGCCTTCTATTTTGTTTTATATTTTATTTTTTTATTTTTTTTTTTTTTGTTTTTTTTTTTTGTTTTTTTTTTGTCCCCTCTTTTTGAAAGGGTCCTCCCGGAATGGTGGGGTGGAATCCGTGTATATATAATATTATTATATATATATATATATAATATATCTAGTATACTTATATATAAAATTATATGATATATATATATATATTTATATATATATAATGAAAGAACTTTTAATAATGAATATTCATATACATTTTACAAATAATTGGATCATATTTCAACCTGAATACTGAGTGTAGATTGCTTTCACAAATATTATCTCAGGTCAAGCGCGCTGTTTGTTCGTGTGATTATTATTATTACATTTATTTATGATTGTAAGGTTCAAGGTTAGTAGTCCTCTAATAAGCAGTGTTCTCGCAATGGCTGAAATGGGGCAGGCGACTGGTAAAAGATTTCTGTTGTGGGGACTCTATCCTCATCTCTGGGCTCTTTTATACTTACAAGTGAGTTGGAAAATTTAAACAATAGTGACAGAGGAGAGGAACGTGCATGGCAATCCGAGCAAAATTGTCTTGACATATTACATCGATAATTTTTTTCTTTAATCAATCCGGTTAAATACTATAAGGTGATATTAAATAACTTTCCGTTGTAGGCATTTTGAAAGTTATTTTCTTAGTTTTATAGTAGATATGGTCGTAAAATATGGGAGAGTTTCCTTAATTCACTGAGGGGTCTTGAACTGTGAACTAGGAGCATTTAAAATTTATAGGATGTCTTTGTAGACTTGTAATGATGGATTGGAATTAATTAACGTCCGAATTGCTCAGGTGAAAACAAATTTTTTGTGGTACTCTCTTGGTGGTCTAATTCAAGGCAAATGGAAGGCCTTATTTAAAAAAAAATGGATTAAATATTTTTCAATTTTATAAACGGAAGCACCCATCAATGAAAACTTACGATAAATGCTCGTTGAAATAACCGAATAAAGATTTTTTTTTAAATGTCTAAAATTGCAGTGTTATTGTTTTGTTGTCTTTTGAATTTAATATGATTGGTAATTTATTCACGAAAATCAAGAAAAGGGAATTGACTTTGTTTTATAATGTGCTTTTTTATCCGAAATAATACAACCTACAAATATTTTCCATATATCTTTCATAGTGTGCAGGTTTAATGTTAAGGGGGCAGTTGTGGAGCCAAATAGTTTCATAACGTTCAAGGTATGCGTTCGCTTATATTGCTCTGAGAGGAGAACCCATTGCTAGAGAATTTTTCTGGGGATGTATTTCCTTATTATAAATAAAGTTTGTTTCACAAGCTGCAAGAGTTAATTTTCCATTAAATTCTTGTTTGGTGAAAACATGGAAAATAGTTTCTACGTCAAATATGTCGTTAATGAGAATAGTAATAGCTTAATTGGTAGGGATGTCAATATACTGTATAAAGATTCTATATCCAAACTGGTCATGTAAAAATTGTGGAGGATTTCAATAGTTTCAACCAATTCTTAAATGAATAAAGATACTTACTGTGTAATCGTGAATAGTGAATGAAGCCAAAAATAGGTATGAAAATTTTTGCTAGTTTATAGTTAAGAGTATTATATGCTGCTAAGATAAGTTTTACAGGCGTTCCTACATGGTATAAGTAAGAGTTTTTTTGGGAGTTCATTTGAGTCCATTTGGCATGCCTGGGGCCGATCCCCTGGAATAAATATTATCAAAGTCTATTTTACTGAATTTGCTGTTGCTGGTTAGCTGGTTAGTTTACGAATAGGAGATAAACTTTATTTTCCAGTGGAAAAGCGATAACGTTAAATGGTCTCATTTTATAGATTCAAATTATGTTATGTCTGCGGGAAGAGCTGATTTTGTGAATGAAGTTTTAATTTATTCGTTGCACCTTTACCCCCGACCTTTACACACCTTGAAAATTATAACTGAAGCATCTCTTTTCAATGCTTTTTAAAGTGCTAAAGTTTGTTTTAGTACTGTAGAAAATACTTTGTGTAGTATAAAATTTACGTAATGTTTCTGAGAAACTTGTTTGATGATTTTGATGATCAATTTTAAATTTTGCAGCATGCATGGTACATGTAGTTTCAAATTATAATTTAATATCCCAAAAGACATTAGGTAATATTTAGTAAACCTTATAATTAATCTTGAATCTGACAAATAAAAACCAGGTACCAAAATTAAGACTATTTTTTTTATTGTTGGAAAAGGTTTTACTAGATAATTAGATACTAGCATGAAATATTCCATTATTTAACAATTTTATATTTATAAGTTACAATTGTAAAGCCTTTTGGCGAAGAAATCGAACTTGATAAATTTAGGGATAACTTTATAAGATTAGTTGATTCTTAAGAATAAGATTTCTAGTTTTATTTTTTTTTTACTTTCTCTTATTTTTTGCTTGCATTCTCTTTTGTTCTAATATTACTATTTTGATTTGTCAGTCTTTGACTTATATATTTCTTTTTATAATTTTTTTGGTAACATTATTATAAAAATGATTAAAAGTGTCAAAACTCTGCCGATCTACATAAATATTATATCGAGGTTCTACACGGATGTACTATATATATACATAATTACATACTAGGTACTAATTTGCTATTTCTGAAAGTTAAGATGAATTTTACGAAAGGAACGCAAATGAATGATAATTCACGAGAATTGGTATAAGAATGATCCTTGTCAAATTGCATGAGACGTTAGCAGCACTGAACTAACAACCGCGGCCTTTAATTTCTCGAATGAACTCGGAGGAAACCGTATTGGAGACAATTCCCGAGAGAACATGACCTTTTAAAAGAAAGAGCTCTGCGGGAATAAAGTAAGCAGACTTTAATGGAAGAATAAATGCTAGTTTTTCACTGATACAGGTGAAAACCCTCCAGGAAATGTAAATACTGCAACAGGAGTAAGGCCAATGGAAACCAATAGATTTCGAGCAAGCTTCAACTCTACAGAGACTTTCGATGGGAAAAAACAACGCAGCATTAAAGAGGAGTCAAGAAGATGATACTGGCCTACACTTGACAGGGTTTGATTGGCGGTTGGATGATTATGAGGAAGAAAATATTTAATGATTTTTAATAAGGATTATCTTGCAGAATTAATATTTTAATATTTATGGAGTATAATACTGATTGTATTGACGACAGTTCATACTATTTAATTAGATTTCAATAATGGTGATATGATGATTAACATGATTATTGCAAAATGCTACGATGGGATAAGACTTAACTGGAATAAAAATTGGTTGATAACAAAAGACGAATTGTGGAGGTGCATTGCCCATCCAATCAACATGGGAGCTGGTAAAAATTGGTGTTCCTCATTGTTATTTGCTGAGCTACATTTCCTTTGAAAAGATTTGAGAAAATATCTTCATCACCGCAAGTATTTTAAAATATAGGCTTGAATATGCGGCATGATAAATCATGGGATTGTTAACATAGTTAATATGCATTATATAATATAATATATGCTTTTCAATGGGGCCTTACATAGATCAGTTTATGTATTGTCAAATAAAAAAATTACTAAATTGGAGCTTGAATCCTCATTTTTTTGATCTATTATCTTGAAGAATTTTTTTTGTATTAAGTATAACTGATTTAAAAAGAAAAATATTTATTAAGATAAATAACAGTTTATGTTTATGTTTACTTATTACGATGAAATATTTACTGTTCACTGTTAGATTCTGGAGGAATGTTATTATCAAACGAGAAGGTAGAAATAAAATCCGTTTAGGCCGGAACTAAATAATGACGCTACGGACTTAAAAATATGTGATTTCCGGTCGCAATTTCGGGTATCAATTTAGCATCATTCACAAAGACCAAATTTTCTTTTAATCCTTGGAAGTGTTTTTAAAGACATCAAAAATATCTTCTTAGAAATCTTTTGTCGTAACACATACCTCGCCACATTACTATCAATTCGAGCAGAGTTTGAGAATTCAAATGACAATACATGATCTCCTCCTTTATGAACTTTCTCCGTTGAGGCTTCTAGTTTTATTCATTGGGCAAGCTCATTTAAGATGTTCACATAAGAGACGGATAGCTTCATTTAAAAAACAAGACATTTGTTTTTTATTTATCAGTCTAAGATAAATAACAAACAAATTGATTTTAACATTCATCAACAAAATTTGTTATTTTGCAGAAATTATCTTGCTAATACTACTGGTGATGTGTAATAATATAACGTACTATAAACGAATAAATATATGACAATATAAACGTCATCC
>JABUQX010009803.1:95000-97500 GCA_015478945.1 Trachelipus rathkii | reverse complement strand
CGAGGGAAGACGGAGGTGATGTTGATGCGGAGGTGGTTGGAGATGTCTGGACGTAAGTTGCGTGGCAGAAAGACTGGAACAGAACTGGACCAGTTTTTTAATTAGTTTGGGGGTTCATTATGGAGAGGAAAACGACACAAATGTTGGAATTAAATAAGAGAATAGGGAAATTTTCAATGGGACAGACAGCAATGCGTTCCCATTGTTGAACTGGAAAGAAGCTAATTTCGAAGACGAAGTCAAGATGGTAAAGGTACTACAAGCTTCTAAGAACCAATAACTGATGTTACGGACATGAAGCATGGGCTCTTACATACGAGAGCAAAAAGCAACTTTGGGAGGCGTGCGAGAAGGCGAGTGTTGGAGCTGATTAAGGGGTGACAAGAAGAGATGAGGAAGGAAGTGGAAGAGGTTAGGGCGGATTTAGGTGTAAGGAGCGTGGTGGAGCTAGTTAGAGTGGTCAGCTGCGGTGGTATGGACATGTCAGAAGGATGGAAGAGCAACGAGGGCCCAGAAGATATCTGGAATGGATCCAGAAGGAAGAAGGAGGTGGGAAGACCAGAAGTTAGATGGAGCGACAACGTGAACGCGGCAATGGCGAAAAGAGGAAGGAACGGTCGGGATGTGGAGGCGTCTGAGATGTGGATGGACAGAGGACGTTGGAGAAGTTTCGTACAGGGCAACTGACAGATGCATGCGTCACAGGAGATTGGTGAGAAAAGGTGAGATATATATATATAATATATATATGATATAATATATATATAAATAGTATACAAAGATATAATATATATATTATATATATATATATAATATATATATATATATAGTATAGATGGTAGTAATATATATATATATATATATATATATATAACTAAAAGTTGCATACAAAGAGGTAAATAAACAGTTTGGATGGAGGATGAATGGATGGAAACTTATAAGAGAATAAGAAGCTCTTCTTGAAGGAAGTGCGAAAGGTTAAGAAAGGCAGTAGAGAGAGTCTTCAGAGAATAAAGAGTAGGCGATGGTACTTTCGTGACTGATGAAATAGATGTGAGGAGAGTGGGGAGGGAACACTTAGAAAATCTCCATAACATTAGCAGTAATGAAGAGGTGATAGTGAATGCGTGAGGGTTTGATGCTATGAGAAGGAAAAAGTATTAATTAGTAGGGAGGAAGTAATAGGTTGAATGAGAAAGTTGAAGAATGGTAATGGTAAATCTGCAGACATAAATGAAATTCCGGTGAAATAATCAAGAATGGAGGCGAAACCATGATTGGCTGGATATGGGAGTTGTGTAACAAAGCGTTGGATTGGAGGAGAGCAGTAATAGCACTCTTATATAAGGGTAATGGGGATAATGGGAACTGAAGGAACTGGAACTATAGGGAAATTAGTTTATCGAGTGTTGCAGGGAAGATATATGCTGGTATTTTGGTTGGAAGAGAGCGTCGATTAACTGAGGTACTGATTGGCGAGGAACAAGGTGCATTTAGAAGTGGTAGAAGATGTGTAGATCAAATTTTCACATTGAAACAAATGATTGAGAAAATGAGAGAAGAATAAATTGTATTTAAATTTTATAGACTTGCAACAGGCGTATGACAGGATGAATAGGAAAGCTCTGTGGAAAGTGTTAGTGATATTTAGTGTTAGTGGTAGGCTTCTGAATGGAATCAAAAGTATGTATAATGATAATGAAGCATCTGAAAGAATAAATGGAGTTGAATGTAATTGGTTTAATATTAGTAGTGGAATGAGGTGGGGAAATGTTGTGTTTCCTTGATTACTTAATTTGTGTATGTATTGGGTGATGAAAGAATTAGAGGTATGGGTGTTAGGGAAAGGTGTTAGAATGAAGGATAATGGAAGAGAGTAGAGGGTGCCCTGCTTATTGTACGTGAACGATTTGTTTTTATGTGGCGATTCTGAATAAAGTTTGAGAGGTTTGACGGAGGGGTTTGGCAAGGTGTGTAAAATGAGCGGTTTGAAAGTAAATGTAGAAAAGAGTAAGGTTATGGTAGTGAGTGAGGAGAGTCCGAGGAGTGAAGTCATGTTGGATGTGAGCAATTGGAACAAGTATCTGAGTTTAATATTTAGGATATATGTTAGATGAAAAGGGAAAGAATGATGTAGAGTGTTGAAGGAAAGTTGTGAATGGTATGAAGGTGGCTGGTGCAATTAAATCCTTGGTGAATGTAAAGGGACTATGTCTTGAGTGAGCTAGGGTATTTTGTTACCAGTGTTAATTTATAGTAATGAAATTATGGTATGGAATAAGAAATATAAATCTTAGGTACAATGTGTTTGATGGACAATCTTATGGGTGTGTTAGGTGTCATAAGAATTGATAAAATGAGGAATGAACGCATTAGGTAGTTGTGTGGTGTGAAGAACGGCATAAATGAGAATAAACTAAAGTACATTGAGATGGCTTGGTCATATGAAAAGGATGGGTGATAGTTGGTTGGTTAAGCGGATGTATAGTGATTAGTGTGC